>CAXHSH010000985.1:0-31341 GCA_964019135.1 Arenicola marina
AAGCTGACATGCTGACAAGCTGACAGGCTGACAAGCTGACAGGCTGACAAGCTGAGAAGCTGACAGGCTGACAAGCTGACAGGCTGACAAGCTGACAGGCTGACAAGCTGACAGGCTGACAGGCTGACAAGCTGACAGGCTGACAAGCTGACAGGCTGACAAGCTGAAAGGCTGACAAGCTGACAGGCTGACAAGCTGACAGGCTGACAGGCGGACGGGCTAACAGGCTAACACGCTGACAGGCGGACAGGGTAACAGGCTAACAGGCTGACAGGCTGACAGGCTAACAGGCTGACAGGCTGATAGGTTAACAGGCTTCGGTTCCTGATGCTGGATATATTTTTGTTTCTCGGTGGCCACTCCACGGCTGAGGCCACCCGGGTGCCTTTCAGAACAGCCACTGCGTTCTGTGTATGTAGTGTTTGAGGGTAGCATCTGGTTGAGGCCATCCACGCCGCGTGACAGCCTCAGAATGGCCATACTGACAGGTACGTCATGGCAACCGATGGCAAGACCATGGAGACGGGGGGAGGGCGGCGGGGAAGGTGTTGTTATAGAGAGGTGGGGTCGCCGTGCAGGGGAAGTTAGTCATTGAGGGAGGGGCTGGGGAGCGGAGGGTGGTCTGGGTGGGGGTATTGGAGGCGGCCCTCTCTGACCAGCGGTTCATGGAAGGATGAAGCTGCGCATACCTTAGCTGCTATAGGAATAGCGTCTTCCACCTGCATATAATATATCTCTAGGTCCTTAGTACGGAAATAAAATATTTTAAGACATTGCTGCCAAACGGGTACAGGAAAAAGGTGGGAGATATCGTATCTTACGGTTATACGTTATAGGCCAGGGATGTAAAATGTAGACAACAAATAAAAAGTAATACATTTCCTAACGGGTGGATACTCTTTAGAACATAACATGATAAGACCAAAGTCAGAGAAACATGTGGACAATCACTACAAGAAGACAAAACAAGGCAGCATGAGCAGTCTTAGGGAGAAGGCTTTACTGCCATATGACAAAGGGGAGCCTGGTGTCGGCTCTCCGCACCGCCGGACCCCCAGGTGCCGTGGTAGGTAGCAGATAATGACCTCACAATGACGACACATAACACCGTGCCTGTTGGTCTGAAGGGCAAGCGATAGGGGGGGGGGCGTTGCTAAGAGCATGTCTGGTACGTAAAGAAACCGCCATTAATATTGAATGGCCAAAAAGAAGATGCCCCTCTCCCGCTGCACCCACCAGTTCCCCCGTCCCACCCAAACCCCCCGGGAACTAAAGCTGAGCTGAGCGCAGGCAGGCAATGATACCAAGGAAGTGGCAGACAATGATACCAAGGGAGTGGCAGACAATGATAACAAGGGAGTGGCAGAAAATGATGTCAACGGAGTGGGAGTGGCAGACAATGATACCAAGGGAGTGGCAGACAATGATGTCAAGGGAGTGGCAGGCAATGATACCAAGGGAGTGGCAGACAATGATACCAAGGGAGTGGCAGACAATGATACCAAGGGAGTGGCAGACAATGATGTCAAGGGAGTGGCAGACAATGATACCAAGGGAGTGGCAGACAATGATGTCAAGGGAGTGGCAGACAATGATGTCAAGGGAGTGGCAGACAATGATACCAAGGGAGTGGCAGACAATGATACCAAGGGAGTGGCAGACAATGATACCCAGGGATTAGGAGTGGCAGACAATGATAACAAGGGAGTGGCAGACAATGATGTCAAGGGAGTGGCAGACAATGATACCAAGGGAGTGGCAGACAATGATACCAAGGGAGTGGCAGACAATGATACCAAGGGAGTGGCAGACAATGATGTCAAGGAAGTGGCAGACAACGATACCAAGGAGTGGCAGACAATGATACCCAGGGATTAGGAGTGGCAGACAATGATAACAAGGGAGTGGCAGACAATGATGTCAAGGGAGTGGGAGTGGCAGACAATGATACCAAGGGAGTGGCAGACAATGATACCAAGGGAGTGGCAGACAATGATACCAAGGGAGTGGCGACAATGATACCAAGGGAGTGGCAGACAATGATACCAAGGGAGTGGCAGACAATGATACCAAGGGAGTGGCAGACAATGATACCAAGGGAGTGGCAGACAATGATACCAAGGGAGTGGCAGGCACTGATACCAAGGGAGTGGGAGTGGCAGACAATGATACCAAGGGAGTGGGAGTGGCAGGCACTGATACCAAGGGAGTGGCAGACAATGATACAAGGGAGTGGCAGGCACTGATACCAAGGGAGTGGGAGTGGCAGACAATGATACCAAGGGAGTGGCAGACAATGATACCAAGGGAGTGGCAGGCACTGATACCAAGGGAGTGGGAGTGGCAGACAATGATACCAAGGGAGTGGCAGACAATGATACCAAGGGAGTGGCAGGCACTGATACCAAGGGAGTGGGAGTGGCAGACAATGATACCAAGGGAGTGGGAGTGGCAGACAATGATACCAAGGGAGTGGGAGTGGCAGACAATGATACCAAGGGAGTGGAGTGGCAGACAATGATACCAAGGGAGTGGGAGTGGCAGGCACTGATACCAAGGGAGTGGGAGTGGCAGACAATGATACCAAGGGAGTGGGAGTGGCAGGCACTGATACCAAGGGAGTGGGAGTGGCAGACAATGATACCAAGGGAGTGGGAGTGGCAGGCACTGATACCAAGGGAGTGGGAGTGGCAGGCACTGATACCAAGGGAGTGGAGTGGCAGACAATGATACCAAGGGAGTGGAGTGGCAGACAATGATACCAAGGGAGTGGGAGTGGCAGGCACTGATACCAAGGGAGTGGGAGTGGCAGACAATGATACCAAGGGAGTGGGAGTGGCAGACAATGATACCAAGGGAGTGGGAGACAATGATACCAAGGGAGTGGGAGTGGCAGGCACTGATACCAAGGGAGTGGGAGTGGCAGGCACTGATACCAAGGGAGTGGGAGTGGCAGGCACTGATACCAAGGGAGTGGGAGTGGCAGACAATGATACCAAGGGAGTGGGAGTGGCAGGCACTGATACCAAGGGAGTGGGAGTGGCAGACAATGATACCAAGGGAGTGGGAGTGGCAGACAATGATACCAAGGGAGTGGGAGTGGCAGGCACTGATACCAAGGGAGTGGGAGTGGCAGACAATGATACCAAGGGAGTGGGAGTGGCAGACAATGATACCAAGGGAGTGGGAGACAATGATACCAAGGGAGTGGGAGTGGCAGGCACTGATACCAAGGGAGTGGGAGTGGCAGGCACTGATACCAAGGGAGTGGGAGTGGCAGGCACTGATACCAAGGGAGTGGGAGTGGCAGGCACTGATACCAAGGGAGTGGGAGACAATGATACCAAGGGAGTGGGAGTGGCAGACAATAATACAAAGGGAGTGGGAGTGGCAGGCACTGATACCAAGGGAGTGGGAGTGGCAGACAATGATACCAAGGGAGTGGGAGTGGCAGGCACTGATACCAAGGGAGTGGGAGTGGCAGACAATGATACCAAGGGAGTGGGAGTGGCAGGCACTGATACCAAGGGAGTGGGAGTGGCAGGCACTGATACCAAGGGAGTGGGAGTGGCAGGCACTGATACCAAGGGAGTGGGAGTGGCAGGCACTGATACCAAGGGAGTGGGAGTGGCAGGCACTGATACCAAGGGAGTGGGAGTGGCAGACAATGATACCAAGGGAGTGGGAGTGGCAGGCACTGATACCAAGGGAGTGGGAGTGGCAGGCACTGATACCAAGGGAGTGGGAGTGGCAGACAATGATACCAAGGGAGTGGGAGTGGCAGGCACTGATACCAAGGGAGTGGGAGTGGCAGGCACTGATACCAAGGGAGTGGGAGTGGCAGGCACTGATACCAAGGGAGTGGGAGTGGCAGGCACTGATACCAAGGGAGTGGGAGTGGCAGGCACTGATACCAAGGGAGTGGGAGTGGCAGACAATGATACCAAGGGAGTGGGAGTGGCAGGCACTGATACCAAGGGAGTGGGAGTGGCAGGCACTGATACCAAGGGAGTGGGAGTGGCAGGCACTGATACCAAGGGAGTGGGAGTGGCAGACAATGATACCAAGGGAGTGGGAGTGGCAGGCACTGATACCAAGGGAGTGGGAGTGGCAGGCACTGATACCAAGGGAGTGGGAGTGGCAGGCACTGATACCAAGGGAGTGGGAGTGGCAGGCACTGATACCAAGGGAGTGGGAGTGGCAGGCACTGATACCAAGGGAGTGGGAGTGGCAGACAATGATACCAAGGGAGTGGGAGTGGCAGACAATGATACCAAGGGAGTGGGAGTGGCAGGCACTGATACCAAGGGAGTGGGAGTGGCAGGCACTGATACCAAGGGAGTGGGAGTGGCAGGCACTGATACCAAGGGAGTGGGAGTGGCAGGCACTGATACCAAGGGAGTGAGAGTGGCAGATTGCGGGCAAAAATGGAACAACTTGGAGCCAGATTGTGCTAACCTCTCTTGAATATCGTTACTTGTCATCGACCGCTATTGACAACTACAGTTGCAATGTATTTAGTCAAACGAAAGGCATGATAACCACAAATCTATAGAACTTGATTCTTTCGACCCATACGTTAATGATTCACCGTTACTGCTCTATCGTTTTTCCGTAACTAAAGCAGTTGGTCAATTCCCAGTATCGTTAACCGTTAAAGGGACGTTAACTGTTCTCAGTCATAGTTCAAGAAAATGACATACATGTGCAATATCGTAGCCGGTTGGCCCTCATTGTGGCTCAGATGGAGAGGAAGAGGGTGTGGCTGGCTGGTTCCTAGTCTATATGACCTCGTCTTGGCAGCCTCAAACCGCTGCCATACACATCTGGTCGTGGTGCCTATAAGCCATGGATTATAAAGGAAGAGGTGAACTGGCGCAAGACGGTATACAGCCACAGATAGGGAGTGATATGGTGAAGGGGACATTCATTTGACTCGCACATTACTGGGATGAACTCTATATGCCTGGTTCCCTGTCAATCATGATCAGACGAAGACACTTAGGACTCGTACTTTACCGGGATGAACCCTATATGCCTGGTTCCCTGTCAATCATGATCAGACAGAGACACATAGAAGTCGTACTTTACCGGGATGAACCCTTATATGCCTGGTACCCTGCCATTGTCAATCATGATCAGATGAAGACACTTAGGACTCTAGCTTTACTGCGATGAAAACTTTCTGTGTGGCTGGTTCCGCAACCTCGTGCTGCGGGTTGGGGGGTGGCCAGGAACCAGGCACTCAGGGCCACGTGGTCAGGATTATTGAATTGTTAACGGAGGGTGGACAGCCAGAGCCCCCGGGCCAGACCCCAAGGACTCCACCCTGCCCACCTCTACCCTCCACCCCCCCACGCTCGACCAAGACCCCCGCCCCACCCCTCCCCCACCTCCCCTCCCCTCCAGGCGGCCCTGCGCGTCGCCTGATGCGGACTGTTCAGCTAATCCGCGTCTCTATTAACGTGAGCCCGCCCGCCAGGGGCGCTTAATCACCCCGGACCATTCGGGGGTAGTTGGGACCCCTGCCCCCCCCCCCCCTCCCTCTCTGGTCAGTACCCCCTCCCTTACCCCAACACCCCGAGCCACGCGCTCATCTGCCGCGATGTTTTCCGCAGGGACAGAAAGCCCACAGCCTTTCAGACCGATGTGACGCGGGAACATCCTGCATCCACCCACGTGACCGGGGCAGACGGCTCGGCGGACTGTCTCGCTGGCCGGCGTCTCTGGAGTCGTTCAGTGTCACCATGGTGACTGTCCGTAGCGTCGTCAAGGGCGATACTACACCACTACAGCCGTCACCGTCACTGTCACTGTGAGGCCATTCAGTCTGCACCGCGTCTCCCTGACCACCCTGGCCACCCTGACCGCCCGCCACCCTGCCATCCCTCCACCCACCACCCTGCGCCCGCCACCCTGATACACCGACAATTGGTACACCTACCGGACACCCTCCAGTGTTACCCGACATCCTGCAGTGTCATCAAATTCCTTACGCCCCCCCCCCTCACGCCAGCCCCTACCTGACGCCAGCCCCCCCCCCCCCCACCAGCCCCTGTCTGGTCAACGCCTGTCGCTGTTCACTCGCCGCTCGTCAGTAGCCCCCGAGCCCCTCGTCCAGCCGACACGAGCCAATCGCTGGCATTGAACCTTGCCACCTATAATACGATCAGAGGTGCAATCTGGCATTTGTCCTGCCCCACCCCTCCCCCCACCCCCACCCCTCCCTCCACCCGAGCGCGCGGCACTTCATGGCGACGCCAGGGGTCGCGCAGGTGGCGGGGCGGGCGGTGGATGGAATGGGTAATAAGTAAATAGGATGAAGACAGAGAGCTGAGATAGATGAGATAGATGAGATAGAAGAGATAGATGAGATAGATGAGATAGATGAGATATATGAGATATGAGATAGATGATATAGAAAAGATAGATGAGATAGATGAGATATATGAGATAGACTAGATGAGATAAATGAGATAGACTGAAGTCATGAATGTTATATAATGTCATATAGTGAGAAAGAATTGGAGGCAAAAATTAAGCCATAGCCACGACATTACCACAGCCGGCGGGGGGGGGGGGGCAGAGGGACAACCAGAACGGACAAGTAAGTGGCACCAAAACAGAACGACCGAGTGGGCTTGGACAAAGTAAAGATACATACATGGCTTGGATAAAGTCGAGATGCATCATATGGTTTGCACTTATACTGATATATATAAGAAGCGATGAAATGGTAGCAAGTTCACGCCTGAACACATGCATCCGCATCGCTAACCACCCCCTCCCCCCCATCCCCGCTCCCACAATCCCGCCCCCTCTCCCCTCCCACACTCCCACCCCGCTCCCACCCTCCCTCTCCCCTCCCACAATCCTTACTCCCACCTACAATCCCTCCCTCCCCCTCTCTCTCTCAAGGCTGATCCGCCGGTCGGCTGCCTCAGCCTGTGGACTCCTGGTGCCATCTCTCGGACCGCCGGTCGGCTGCCTCAGCCTGTGGACTCCTGGTGCCATCTCTCGGACCGCCGGTCGGCTGCCTCAGTCTGTGGACTCCTGGTGCCATCTCTCGGACCGCCGGTCGGCTGCCTCAGCCTGTGGACTCCTGGTGCCATCTCTCGGACCGCCGGTCGGCTGCCTCATCCTGTGGACTCCTGGTGCCATCTCTCGGACCGCCGGTCGGCTGCCTCAGCCTGTGGACTCCTGGTGCCATCTCTCGGACCGCCGGTCGGCTGCCTCAGCCTGTGGACTCCTGGTGCCATCTCTCGGACCGCCGGTCGGCTGCCTCAGCCTGTGGACTCCTGGTGCCATCTCTCGGACCGCCGGTCGGCTGCCTCAGTCTGTGGACTCCTGGTGCCATCTCTCGGACCGCCGGTCGGCTGCCTCAGTCTGTGGACTCCTGGTGCCATCTCTCGGACCGCCTGTCGGCTGCCTCAGCCTGTGGACTCCTGGTGCCATCTCTCGGACCGCCGGTCGGCTGCCTCAGTCTGTGGACTCCTGGTGCCATCTCTCGGACCGCCGGTCGGCTGCCTCAGTCTGTGGACTCCTGGTGCCATCTCTCGGACCGCCGGTCGGCTGCCTCAGTCTGTGGACTCCTGGTGCCATCTCTCGGACCGCCGGTCGGCTGCCTCAGTCTGTGGACTCCTGGTGCCATCTCTCGGACCGCCGGTCGGCTGCCTCAGCCTGTGGACTCCTGGTGCCATCTCTCGGACCGCCGGTCGGCTGCCTCAGTCTGTGGACTCCTGGTGCCATCTCTCGGACCGCCGGTCGGCTGCCTCAGTCTGTGGACTCCTGGTGCCATCTCTCGGACCGCCTGTCGGCTGCCTCAGCCTGTGGACTCCTGGTGCCATCTCTCGGACCGCCGGTCGGCTGCCTCAGTCTGTGGACTCCTGGTGCCATCTCTCGGACCGCCGGTCGGCTGCCTCAGTCTGTGGACTCCTGGTGCCATCTCTCGGACCGCCGGTCGGCTGCCTCAGTCTGTGGACTCCTGGTGCCATCTCTCGGACCGCCGGTCGGCTGCCTCAGTCTGTGGACTCCTGGTGCCATCTCTCGGACCGCCGGTCGGCTGCCTCAGCCTGTGGACTCCTGGTGCCATCTCTCGGACCGCCGGTCGGCTGCCTCAGTCTGTGGACTCCTGGTGCCATCTCTCGGACCGCCGGTCGGCTGCCTCAGCCTGTGGACTCCTGGTGCCATCTCTCGGACCGCCGGTCGGCTGCCTCAGTCTGTGGACTCCTGGTGCCATCTCTCGGACCGCCTGTCGGCTGCCTCAGCCTGTGGACTCCTGGTGCCATCTCTCGGACCGCCGGTCGGCTGCCTCAGTCTGTGGACTCCTGGTGCCATCTCTCGGACCGCCGGTCGGCTGCCTCAGCCTGTGGACTCCGGGTGCCATCTCTCGGACCGCCGGACGGCTGCCTCAGCCTGTGGACTCCTGGTGCCATCTCTCGGACCGCCGGTCGGCTGCCTCAGCCTGTGGACTCCTGGTGCCATCTCTCGGACCGCCGGTCGGCTGCCTCAGTCTGTGGACTCCTGGTGCCATCTCTCGGACCGCCGGTCGGCTGCCTCAGTCTGTGGACTCCTGGTGCCATCTCTCGGACCGCCGGACGGCTGCCTCAGCCTGTGGACTCCTGGTGCCATCTCTCGGACCGCCGGTCGGCTGCCTCAGTCCGTGGACTCCCGGTGCCATCTCTCGGACCGCCGGTCGGCTGTCTCAGCCTGTGGACTCCTGGTGCCATCTCTCGGACCGCCGGTCGGCTGCCTCAGCCTGTGGACTCCTGGGGCCATCTCTCGGACCGCCGGTCGGCTGCCTCAGTCTGTGGACTCCTGGTGCCATCTCTCGGACCGCCGGACGGCTGCCTCAGCCTGTGGACTCCTGGTGCCATCTCTCGGACCGCCGGCCGGCTGCCTCAGTCTGTGGACTCCTGGTGCCATCTCTCGGACCGCCGGTCGGCTGCCTCAGTCTGTGGACTCCTGGTGCCATCTCTCGGACCGCCGGTCGGCTGCCTCAGTCTGTGGACTCCTGGTGCCATCTCTCGGACCGCCGGTCGGCTGCCTCAGTCTGTGGACTCCTGGTGCCATCTCTCGGACCGCGGGTCGGCTGCCTCAGCCTGTGGACTCCTGGTGCCATCTCTCGGACCGCCTGTCAGCTGCCTCAGTCTGTGGACTCCTGGTGCCATCTCTCGGACCGCCGGTCGGCTGCCTCAGCCTGTGGACTCCTGGTGCCATCTCTCGGACCGCCGGTCGGCTGCCTCAGTCTGTGGACTCCTGGTGCCATCTCTCGGACCGCCGGACGGCTGCCTCAGCCTGTGGACTCCTGGTGCCATCTCTCGGACCGCCGGTCGGCTGCCTCAGCCTGTGGACTCCTGGTGCCATCTCTCGGACCGCCGGTCGGCTGCCTCAGCCTGTGGACTCCTGGTGCCATCTCTCGGACCGCCGGTCGGCTGCCTCAGTCTGTGGACTCCTGGTGCCATCTCTCGGACCGCCGGACGGCTGCCTCAGCCTGTGGACTCCTGGTGCCATCTCTCGGACCGCCTGTCGGCTGCCTCAGCCTGTGGACTCCTGGTGCCATCTCTCGGACCGCCGGTCGGCTGCCTCAGTCTGTGGACTCCTGGTGCCATCTCTCGGACCGCCGGTCGGCTGCCTCAGTCTGTGGACTCCTGGTGCCATCTCTCGGACCGCCGGTCGGCTGCCTCAGTCTGTGGACTCCTGGTGCCATCTCTCGGACCGCCGGTCGGCTGCCTCAGTCTGTGGACTCCTGGTGCCATCTCTCGGACCGCCGGTCGGCTGCCTCAGCCTGTGGACTCCTGGTGCCATCTCTCGGACCGCCGGTCGGCTGCCTCAGCCTGTGGACTCCTGGTGCCATCTCTCGGACCGCCGGTCGGCTGCCTCAGCCTGTGGACTCCTGGTGCCATCTCTCGGACCGCCTGTCGGCTGTCTCAGCCTGTGGACTGCTGGTGCCATCTCTCGGACCGCCGGCCGGCTGCCTCAGCCTGTGGACTCCAGGTGCCATCTCTCGGACCGCCGGTCGGCTGCCTCAGTCTGTGGACTCCAGGTGCCATCTCTCGGACCGCCGGTCGGCTGCCTCAGTCTGTGGACTCCTGGTGCCATCTCTCGGACCGCCGGCCGGCTGCCTCAGTCTGTGGACTCCAGGTGCCATCTCTCGGACCGCCGGCCGGCTGCCTCAGCCTGTGGACTCCAGGTGCCATCTCTCGGACCGCCGGTCGGCTGCCTCAGTCTGTGGACTCCTGGTGCCATCTCTCGGACCGCCTGTCGGCTGCCTCAGCCTGTGGACTCCTGGTGCCATCTCTCGGACCGCCGGTCGGCTGCCTCAGCCTGTGGACTCCTGGTGCCATCTCTCGGACCGCCGGTCGGCTGTCTTAGCCTGTGGACTCCTGGTGCCATCTCTCGGACCGCCGGTCGGCTGCCTCAGCCTGTGGACTCCTGGTGCCATCTCTCGGACCGCCGGTCGGCTGCCTCAGTCTGTGGACTCCTGGTGCCACCTCTCGGACCGCCGGTCGGCTGCCTCAGCCTGTGGACTCCTGGTGCCATCTCTCGGACCGCCTGTCGGCTGCCTCAGTCTGTGGACTCCTGGTGCCATCTCTCGGACCGCCGGTCGGCTGCCTCAGCCTGTGGACTCCTGGTGCCATCTCTCGGACCGCCGGTCGGCTGCCTCAGTCTGTGGACTCCTGGTGCCATCTCTCGGACCGCCTGTCGGCTGCCTCAGCCTGTGGACTCCTGGTGCCATCTCTCGGACCGCCGGTCGGCTGCCTCAGTCTGTGGACTCCTGGTGCCATCTCTCGGACCGCCTGTCGGCTGCCTCAGCCTGTGGACTCCTGGTGCCATCTCTCGGACCGCCGGTCGGCTGCCTCAGTCTGTGGACTCCTGGTGCCATCTCTCGGACCGCCGGTCGGCTGCCTCAGCCTGTGGACTCCTGGTGCCATCTCTCGGACCGCCTGTCGGCTGCCTCAGTCTGTGGACTCCTGGTGCCATCTCTCGGACCGCCTGTCGGCTGCCTCAGTCTGTGGACTCCTGGTGCCATCTCTCGGACCGCCGGTCGGCTGCCTCAGTCTGTGGACTCCTGGTGCCATCTCTCGGACCGCCTGTCGGCTGCCTCAGTCTGTGGACTCCTGGTGCCATCTCTCGGACCGCCGGTCGGCTGCCTCAGCCTGTGGACTCCGGGTGCCATCTCTCGGACCGCCGGTCGGCTGCCTCAGCCTGTGGACTCCTGGTGCCATCTCTCGGACCGCCGGTCGGCTGCCTCAGTCTGTGGACTCCTGGTGCCATCTCTCGGACCGCCGGTCGGCTGCCTCAGTCTGTGGACTCCTGGTGCCATCTCTCGGACCGCCGGTCGGCTGCCTCAGTCTGTGGACTCCTGGTGCCATCTCTCGGACCGCCGGTCGGCTGTCTTAGCCTGTGGACTCCTGGTGCCATCTCTCGGACCGCCGGTCGGCTGCCTCAGTCTGTGGACTCCTGGTGCCATCTCTCGGACCGCCGGTCGGCTGCCTCAGTCTGTGGACTCCTGGTGCCATCTCTCGGACCGCCGGTCGGCTGTCTTAGCCTGTGGACTCCTGGTGCCATCTCTCGGACCGCCGGTCGGCTGCCTCAGTCTGTGGACTCCTGGTGCCATCTCTCGGACCGCCGGTCGGCTGTCTTAGCCTGTGGACTCCTGGTGCCATCTCTCGGACCGCCGGTCGGCTGCCTCAGCCTGTGGACTCCTGGTGCCATCTCTCGGACCGCCGGTCGGCTGCCTCAGCCTGTGGACTCCTGGTGCCATCTCTCGGACCGCCGGTCGGCTGCCTCAGTCTGTGGACTCCTGGTGCCATCTCTCGGACCGCCGGTCGGCTGCTTCAGCCTGTGGACTCCTGGTGCCATCTCTCGGACCGCCGGTCGGCTGCCTCAGTCTGTGGACTCCTGGTGCCATCTCTCGGACCGCCGGTCGGCTGCCTCAGTCTGTGGACTCCTGGTGCCATCTCTCGGACCGCCGGCCGGCTGCCTCAGCCTGTGGACTCCTGGTGCCATCTCTCGGACCGCCTGTCGGCTGTCTCAGCCTGTGGACTCCGGGTGCCATCTCTCGGACCGCCTGTCAGCTGCCTCAGTCTGTGGACTCCTGGTGCCATCTCTCGGACCGCCGGTCGGCTGCCTCAGTCTGTGGACTCCTGGTGCCATCTCTCGGACCGCCTGTCGGCTGCCTCAGCCTGTGGACTCCTGGTGCCATCTCTCGGACCGCCGGTCGGCTGCCTCAGTCCGTGGACTCCCGGTGCCATCTCTCGGACCGCCGGTCGGCTGTCTCAGCCTGTGGACTCCTGGTGCCATCTCTCGGACCGCCGGTCGGCTGCCTCAGCCTGTGGACTCCTGGGGCCATCTCTCGGACCGCCGGTCGGCTGCCTCAGTCTGTGGACTCCTGGTGCCATCTCTCGGACCGCCGGACGGCTGCCTCAGCCTGTGGACTCCTGGTGCCATCTCTCGGACCGCCGGCCGGCTGCCTCAGTCTGTGGACTCCTGGTGCCATCTCTCGGACCGCCGGTCGGCTGCCTCAGTCTGTGGACTCCTGGTGCCATCTCTCGGACCGCCGGTCGGCTGCCTCAGTCTGTGGACTCCTGGTGCCATCTCTCGGACCGCCGGTCGGCTGCCTCAGCCTGTGGACTCCTGGTGCCATCTCTCGGACCGCCGGTCGGCTGTCTTAGCCTGTGGACTCCTGGTGCCATCTCTCGGACCGCCGGTCGGCTGCCTCAGCATGTGGACTCCTGGTGCCATCTCTCGGACCGCCGGTCGGCTGCCTCAGTCTGTGGACTCCTGGTGCCATCTCTCGGACCGCCGGTCGGCTGCCTCAGCCTGTGGACTTCTGGTGCCATCTCTCGGACCGCCGGTCGGCTGCCTCAGTCTGTGGACTCCTGGTGCCATCTCTCGGACCGCCGGTCGGCTGCCTCAGCCTGTGGACTCCTGGTGCCATCTCTCGGACCGCCGGTCGGCTGCCTCAGTCTGTGGACTCCTGGTGCCATCTCTCGGACCGCCGGTCGGCTGCCTCAGTCTGTGGACTCCTGGTGCCATCTCTCGGACCGCCGGTCGGCTGCCTCAGTCTGTGGACTCCTGGTGCCATCTCTCGGACCGCCGGTCGGCTGCCTCAGCCTGTGGACTCCTGGTGCCATCTCTCGGACCGCCGGTCGGCTGCCTTAGTCTGTGGACTCCTGGTGCCATCTCTCGGACCGCCGGTCGGCTGCCTCAGCCTGTGGACTCCTGGTGCCATCTCTCGGACCGCCGGTCGGCTGCCTCAGCCTGTGGACTCCTGGTGCCATCTCTCGGACCGCCGGTCGGCTGCCTCAGTCTGTGGACTCCTGGTGCCATCTCTCGGACCGCCGGTCGGCTGCCTCAGCCTGTGGACTCCTGGTGCCATCTCTCGGACCGCCGGTCGGCTGTCTTAGCCTGTGGACTCCTGGTGCCATCTCTCGGACCGCCGGTCGGCTGCCTCAGCCTGTGGACTCCTGGTGCCATCTCTCGGACCGCCGGTCGGCTGCCTCAGCCTGTGGACTCCTGGTGCCATCTCTCGGACCGCCGGTCGGCTGCCTCAGCCTGTGGACTCCTGGTGCCATCTCTCGGACCGCCGGTCGGCTGCCTCAGCCTGTGGACTCCTGGTGCCATCTCTCGGACCGCCGGTCGGCTGTCTTAGCCTGTGGACTCCTGGTGCCATCTCTCGGACCGCCGGTCGGCTGTCTTAGCCTGTGGACTCCTGGTGCCATCTCTCGGACCGCCGGTCGGCTGCCTCAGCCTGTGGACTCCTGGTGCCATCTCTCGGACCGCCTGTCGGCTGCCTCAGCCTGTGGACTCCTGGTGCCATCTCTCGGACCGCCGGTCGGCTGCCTCAGCCTGTGGACTCCTGGTGCCATCTCTCGGACCGCCGGTCGGCTGCCTCAGCCTGTGGACTCCTGGTGCCATCTCTCGGACCGCCTGTCGGCTGTCTCAGCCTGTGGACTCCTGGTGCCATCTCTCGGACCGCCGGTCGGCTGCCTCAGTCTGTGGACTCCTGGTGCCATCTCTCGGACCGCCTGTCGGCTGCCTCAGCCTGTGGACTCCGGGTGCCATCTCTCGGACCGCCGGTCGGCTGCCTCAGCCTGTGGACTCCTGGTGCCATCTCTCGGACCGCCGGTCGGCTGCCTCAGCCTGTGGACTCCTGGTGCCATCTCTCGGACCGCCTGTCGGCTGCCTCAGTCTGTGGACTCCTGGTGCCATCTCTCGGACCGCCGGTCGGCTGCCTCAGTCTGTGAACTCCTGGTGCCATCTCTCGGACCGCCGGTCGGCTGCCTCAGCATGTGGACTCCTGGTGCCATCTCTCGGACCGCCGATCGGCTGTCTCAGCCGGTGGACTCCTGGTGCTATCTCTCGGACCGCCGGTCGGCTGCCTCAGTCTGTGGACTCCTGGTGCCATCTCTCGGACCGCCGGTCGGCTGCCTCAGTCTGTGGACTCCTGGTGCCATCTCGCGGACCGCCGGTCGGCTGCCTCAGTCTGTGGACTCCTGGTGCCATCTCGCGGACCGCCGGTCAGTTGCCTCAGTCTGTGGACTCCTGGTGCCATCTCTCGGACCGCCGGTCGGCTGCCTCAGCCTGTGGACTCCAGGTGCCATCTCTCGGACCGCCGGTCGGCTGCCTCAGTCTGTGGACTCCTGGTGCCATCTCTCGGACCGCCGGTCGGCTGCCTCATCCTGTGGACTCCTGGTGCCATCTCTCGGACCGCCGGTCGGCTGCCTCAGCCTGTGGACTCCTGGTGCCATCTCTCGGACCGCCGGTCGGCTGCCTCAGTCTGTGGACCCCTGGTGCCATCTCTCGGACCGCCGGTCGGCTGCCTCAGCCTGTGGACTCCTGGTGCCATCTCTCGGACCGCCGGTCGGCTGCCTCAGCCTGTGGACTCCTGGTGCCATCTCTCGGACCGCCGGTCGGCTGCCTCAGTCTGTGGACTCCTGGTGCCATCTCTCGGACCGCCGGTCGGCTGCCTCAGTCTGTGGACTCCTGGTGCCATCTCTCGGACCGCCGGTCGGCTGCCTCAGCCTGTGGACTCCTGGTGCCATCTCTCGGACCGCCGGTCGGCTGCCTCAGCCTGTGGACTCCTGGTGCCATCTCTCGGACCGCCGGTCGGCTGCCTCAGCCTGTGGGCTCCTGGTGCCATCTCTCGGACCGCCGGTCGGCTGCCTCAGTCTGTGGACTCCTGGTGCCATCTCTCGGACCGCCGGTCGGCTGCCTCAGCCTGTGGACTCCTGGTGCCATCTCTCGGACCGCCGGTCGGCTGCCTCAGCCTGTGGACTCCTGGTGCCATCTCTCGGACCGCCGGTCGGCTGCCTCAGTCTGTGGACTCCTGGTGCCATCTCTCGGACCGCCGGTCGGCTGCCTCAGTCTGTGGACTCCTGGTGCCATCTCTCGGACCGCCTGTCGGCTGCCTCAGCCTGTGGACTCCTGGTGCCATCTCTCGGACCGCCGGTCGGCTGCCTCAGCCTGTGGACTCCTGGTGCCATCTCTCGGACCGCCGGTCGGCTGCCTCAGCCTGTGGGCTCCTGGTGCCATCTCTCGGACCGCCGGTCGGCTGCCTCAGTCTGTGGACTCCTGGTGCCATCTCTCGGACCGCCGGTCGGCTGCCTCAGCCTGTGGACTCCTGGTGCCATCTCTCGGACCGCCGGTCGGCTGCCTCAGCCTGTGGACTCCTGGTGCCATCTCTCGGACCGCCGGTCGGCTGCCTCAGTCTGTGGACTCCTGGTGCCATCTCTCGGACCGCCGGTCGGCTGCCTCAGTCTGTGGACTCCTGGTGCCATCTCTCGGACCGCCGGTCGGCTGCCTCAGTCTGTGGACTCCTGGTGCCATCTCTCGGACCGCCGGTCGGCTGTCTCAGTCTGTGGACTCCTGGTGCCATCTCTCGGACCGCCGGTCGGCTGTCTCAGCCTGTGGACTCCTGGTGCCATCTCTCGGACCGCCGGTCGGCTGCCTCAGTCTGTGGACTCCTGGTGCCATCTCTCGGACCGCCGGTCGGCTGTCTCAGCCTGTGGACTCCTGGTGCCATCTCTCGGACCGCCGGTCGGCTGCCTCAGCCTGTGGACTCCTGGTGCCATCTCTCGGACCGCCGGTCGGCTGCCTCAGTCTGTGGACTCCTGGTGCCATCTCTTGGACCGCCGGTCGGCTGCCTCAGTCTGTGGACTCCTGGTGCCATCTCTCGGACCGCCTGTCGGCTGCCTCAGCCTGTGGACTCCTGGTGCCATCTCTCGGACCGCCGGTCGGCTGCCTCAGTCTGTGGACTCCTGGTGCCATCTCTCGGACCGCCGGTCGGCTGCCTCAGCCTGTGGACTACTGGTGCCATCTCTCGGACCGCCGGTCGGCTGCCTCAGCCTGTGGACTCCTGGTGCCATCTCTCGGACCGCCTGTCGGCTGCCTCAGTCTGTGGACTCCTGGTGCCATCTCTCGGACCGCCGGTCGGCTGCCTCAGCCTGTGGACTCCTGGTGCCATCTCTCGGACCGCCGGTCGGCTGCCTCAGTCTGTGGACTCCTGGTGCCATCTCTCGGACCGCCGGTCGGCTGCCTCAGTCTGTGGACTCCTGGTGCCATCTCTCGGACCGCCGGTCGGCTGCCTCAGCCTGTGGACTCCTGGTGCCATCTCTCGGACCGCCGGTCGGCTGCCTCAGTCTGTGGACTCCTGGTGCCATTTCTCGGATCGCCGGTCGGCTGCCTCAGTCTGTGGACTCCTGGTGCCATCTCTCATACCGCCGGTCGGCTGCCTCAGTCTGTGGACTCCTGGTGCCATCTCTCGGACCGCCGGTCGGCTGCCTCAGTCTGTGGACTCCTGGTGCCATCTCTCGGACCGCCGGTCGGCTGCCTCAGCCTGTGGACTCCTGGTGCCATCTCTCGGACCGCCGGTCGGCTGCCTCAGTGTGTGGACTCCTGGTGCCATCTCTCGGACCGCCGGTCGGCTGCCTCAGCCTGTGGACTCCTGGTGCCATCTCTCGGACCGCCGGTCGGCTGCCTCAGCCTGTGGACTCCTGGTGCCATCTCTCGGACCGCCGGTCGGCTGCCTCAGCCTGTGGACTCCTGGTGCCATCTCTCGGACCGCCGGTCGGCTGCTTCAGTCTGTGGACTCCTGGTGCCATCTCTCGGACCGCCGGTCGGCTGCCTCAGCCTGTGGACTCCTGGTGCCATCTCTCGGACCGCCGGTCGGCTGCCTCAGTCTGTGGACTCCTGGTGCCATCTCTCGGACCGCCGGTCGGCTGCCTCAGTGTGTGGACTCCTGGTGCCATCCCTCGGACCGCCTGTCGGCTGCCTCAGTCTGTGGACTCCTGGTGCCATCTCTCGGACCGCCGGTCGGCTGCCTCAGTCTGTGGACTCCTGGTGCCATCTCTCGGACCGCCGGTCGGCTGCTTCAGTCTGTGGGCTCCTGGTGCCATCTCTCGGACCGCCGGTCGGCTGCCTCAGTCTGTGGACTCCTGGTGCCATCTCTCGGACCGCCTGTCGGCTGCCTCAGCCTGTGGACTCCTGGTGCCATCTCTCGGACCGCCTGTCGGCTGCCTCAGCCTGTGGACTCCTGGTGCCATCTCTCGGACCGCCGGTCGGCTGCCTCAGTCTGTGGACTCCTGGTGCCATCTCTCGGACCGCCGGTCGGCTGCCTCAGTCTGTGGACTCCTGGTGCCATCTCTCGGACCGCCGGTCGGCTGCCTCAGCCTGTGGACTCCTGGTGCCATCTCTCGGACCGCCGGTCGGCTGCTTCAGTCTGTGGACTCCTGGTGCCATCTCTCGGACCGCCGGTCGGCTGCCTCAGCCTGTGGACTCCTGGTGCCATCTCTCGGACCGCCGGTCGGCTGCCTCAGTCTGTGGACTCCTGGTGCCATCTCTCGGACCGCCGGTCGGCTGCCTCAGCCTGTGGACTCCTGGTGCCATCTCTCGGACCGCCGGTCGGCTGCCTCAGTCTGTGGACTCCTGGTGCCATCTCTCGGACCGCCGGTCGGCTGCCTCAGTCTGTGGACTCCTGGTGCCATCTCTCGGACCGCCGGTCGGCTGCCTCAGTCTGTGGACTCCTGGTGCCATCTCTCGGACCGCCGGTCGGCTGCCTCAGTCTGTAGACTCCTGGTGCCATCTCTCGGACCGCCGGTCGGCTGCCTCAGTCTGTGGACTCCTGGTGCCATCTCTCGGACCGCCGGTCGGCTGCCTCAGCCTGTGGACTCCTGGTGCCATCTCTCGGACCGCCGGTCGGCTGCCTCAGCCTGTGGACTCCTGGTGCCATCTCTCGGACCGCCGGTCGGCTGCCTCAGTCTGTGGACTCCTGGTGCCATCTCTCGGACCGCCGGTCGGCTGCCTCAGTCTGTGGACTCCTGGTGCCATCTCTCGGACCGCCGGTCGGCTGCCTCAGTCTGTGGACTCCTGGTGCCATCTCTCGGACCGCCGGTCGGCTGCCTCAGCCTGTGGACTCCTGGTGCCATCTCTCGGACCGCCGGTCGGCTGCCTCAGCCTGTGGACTCCTGGTGCCATCTCGCGGACCGCCGGTCGGCTGCCTCAGTCTGTGGACTCCTGGTGCCATCTCTCGGACCGCCGGTCGGCTGCCTCAGTCTGTGGACTCCTGGTGCCATCTCTCGGACCGCCGGTCGGCTGCCTCAGTCTGTGGACTCCTGGTGCCATCTCTCGGACCGCCGGTCGGCTGCCTCAGCCTGTGGACTCCTGGTGCCATCTCGCGGACCGCCGGTCGGCTGCCTCAGTCTGTGGACTCCTGGTGCCATCTCTCGGACCGCCGGTCGGCTGCCTCAGTCTGTGGACTCCTGGTGCCATCTCTCGGACCGCCGGTCGGCTGCTTCAGTCTGTGGACTCCTGGTGCCATCTCTCGGACCGCCGGTCGGCTGCCTCAGCCTGTGGACTCCTGGTGCCATCTCTCGGACCGCCGGTCGGCTGCCTCAGTCTGTGGACTCCTGGTGCCATCTCTCGGACCGCCGGTCGGCTGCCTCAGCCTGTGGGCTCCTGGTGCCATCTCTCGGACCGCCGGTCGGCTGCCTCAGTCTGTGGACTCCTGGTGCCATCTCTCGGACCGCCGGTCGGTTGCCTCAGCCTGTGGACTCCTGGTGCCATCTCTCGGACCGCCGGTCGGCTGCCTCAGCCTGTGGACTCCTGGTGCCATCTCTCGGACCGCCGGTCGGCTGCCTCAGTCTGTGGGCTCCTGGTGCCATCTCTCGGACCGCCGGTCGGCTGCCTCAGCCTGTGGACTCCTGGTGCCATCTCTCGGACCGCCGGTCGGCTGCCTCAGCCTGTGGACTCCTGGTGCCATCTCTCGGACCGCCGGTCGGCTGCCTCAGCCTGTGGACTCCTGGTGCCATCTCTCGGACCGCCGGTCGGCTGCCTCAGTCTGTGGACTCCTGGTGCCATCTCTCGGACCGCCGGTCGGCTGCCTCAGCCTGTGGACTCCTGGTGCCATCTCTCGGACCGCCGGTCGGCTGCCTCAGCCTGTGGACTCCTGGTGCCATCTCTCGGACCGCCGGTCGGCTGCCTCAGTCTGTGGACTCCTGGTGCCATCTCTCGGACCGCCTGTCGGCTGCCTCAGCCTGTGGACTCCTGGTGCCATCTCTCGGACCGCCGGTCGGCTGCCTCAGCCTGTGGACTCCTGGTGCCATCTCTCGGACCGCCGGTCGGCTGCCTCAGTCTGTGGACTCCTGGTGCCATCTCTCGGACCGCCGGTCGGCTGCCTCAGTCTGTGGACTCCTGGTGCCATCTCTCGGACCGCCGGTCGGCTGCTTCAGCCTGTGGACTCCTGGTGCCATCTCTCGGACCGCCGGTCGGCTGCTTCAGCCTGTGGACTCCTGGTGCCATCTCTCGGACCGCCGGTCGGCTGCTTCAGCCTGTGGACTCCTGGTGCCATCTCTCGGACCGCCGGTCGGCTGCCTCAGTCTGTGGACTCCTGGTGCCATCTCTCGGACCGCCGGTCGGCTGCCTCAGTCTGTGGACTCCTGGTGCCATCTCTCGGACCGCCGGTCGGCTGCCTCAGCCTGTGGGCTCCTGGTGCCATCTCTCGGACCGCCGGTCGGCTGCCTCAGCCTGTGGACTCCTGGTGCCATCTCTCGGACCGCCGGTCGGCTGCCTCAGCCTGTGGACTCCTGGTGCCATCTCTCGGACCGCCGGTCGGCTGCCTCAGTCTGTGGACTCCTGGTGCCATCTCTCGGACCGCCGGTCGGCTGCCTCAGCCTGTGGACTCCTGGTGCCATCTCTCGGACCGCCGGTCGGCTGCCTCAGCCTGTGGACTCCTGGTGCCATCTCTCGGACCGCCGGACGGCTGCCTCAGCCTGTGGACTCCTGGTGCCATCTCTCGGACCGCCGGTCGGCTGCCTCAGTCTGTGGGCTCCTGGTGCCATCTCTCGGACCGCCGGTCGGCTGCCTCAGTCTGTGGGCTCCTGGTGCCATCTCTCGGACCGCCGGTCGGCTGCCTCAGCCTGTGGACTCCTGGTGCCATCTCTCGGACCGCCGGTCGGCTGCCTCAGCCTGTGGACTCCTGGTGCCATCTCTCGGACCGCCGGTCGGCTGCCTCAGTCTGTGGACTCCTGGTGCCATCTCTCGGACCGCCGGTCGGCTGCCTCAGTCTGTGGACTCCTGGTGCCATCTCTCGGACCGCCGGTCGGCTGCCTCAGCCTGTGGACTCCTGGTGCCATCTCTCGGACCGCCGGTCGGCTGCTTCAGTCTGTGGACTCCTGGTGCCATCTCTCGGACCGCCGGTCGGCTGCCTCAGCCTGTGGACTCCTGGTGCCATCTCTCGGACCGCCGGTCGGTTGCCTCAGCCTGTGGACTCCTGGTGCCATCTCTCGGACCGCCGGTCGGTTGCCTCAGCCTGTGGACTCCTGGTGCCATCTCTCGGACCGCCGGTCGGCTGCCTCAGTCTGTGGACTCCTGGTGCCATCTCTCGGACCGCCGGTCGGCTGCCTCAGCCTGTGGACTCCTGGTGCCATCTCTCGGACCGCCGGTCGGCTGCCTCAGTCTGTGGACTCCTGGTGCCATCTCTCGGACCGCCTGTCGGCTGCCTCAGTCTGTGGACTCCTGGTGCCATCTCTCGGACCGCCGGTCGGCTGCCTCAGCCTGTGGACTCCTGGTGCCATCTCTCGGACCGCCGGTCGGCTGCTTCAGTCTGTGGACTCCTGGTGCCATCTCTCGGACCGCCGGTCGGCTGCCTCAGTCTGTGGACTCCTGGTGCCATCTCTCGGACCGCCGGTCGGCTGCCTCAGCCTGTGGACTCCTGGTGCCATCTCTCGGACCGCCGGTCGGCTGCCTCAGTCTGTGGACTCCTGGTGCCATCTCTCGGACCGCCGGTCGGCTGCCTCAGCCTGTAGACTCCTGGTGCCATCTCTCGGACCGCCGGTCGGCTGCCTCAGCCTGTGGACTCCTGGTGCCATCTCTCGGACCGCCGGTCGGCTGCCTCAGCCTGTGGACTCCTGGTGCCATCTCTCGGACACCAGTTTTCCCGCCCGTTCAATTAACTGCACAGCTGTGGGCCTGGGTCGCCTGGCGTGGCACCCGGATTGCGTACAGATAATAACGCCTCAGATCCACTGTTAATTGACCAGGGGGACTTAATGAAATCCGCATCCTAACCGAAATCGATTTCCCACTTTTCGCAAGGGTGATCAGGGGAGGAGGTGTTCCCAGTAGTCATGCGCACGCGGCTCATCCCGGGCGGAACAATCGGTTAGACATTCGGGGGGCGTTGGCACAGCCCGGAAATGACGTCACAGTTAAGTATTGCCGCCGGGTATTCGGTGCAAGTGCCCGGGTGATGCGTGCAAAACTGTGAGTTGGGATGTCGCATGTGGTAGTGTGGCTTGGGCCGCAGCTGTGGCTGGGATGTGAGCGTAGCAACATGCAAGGGACATCGAGAAGCCCCATCTGCGTGACGTCATACTGAAATGGGCATTCTGATGATCTAGGCCGTGTCTCTTTAGAGGCGACGTTTGCTGTATCTTTGCATTAATGCGCTTCAAGTTTTGAACTGCAGTACTTCTTCTCGTGTATATCAGTGCAAGATTGTTAATGAATTCCCCTTAGAATGCAGTGCCTCGTCCGCTCAAATTCTTACTTACGATTTATGCCCATTAACACATGTGTGTCGTTTTTTAGTTAGCCACGTTTGTGTGACAACAGTTTGATTGTTATGAAACTTCCTTCCTTTATAGCCATTCAGCTCCCATTCGTATGAAATTGGCCAACGAATGTCTGGTACTAGTACTTCTGGATAACTCCACTCTTACTTACTTACTTACTTACTGCAGGTCTTACTTAAAACTATTCACAATTGTTTCCCGCCAAAGCCAGGTCAGGATCCAAATTTGTTACATATTATGGCCTGATTAGTGCAAGGATTACCTACTGTTATCACTTAATTAGCATTTCCTGAACCCTGTTCTACAACCCTAAAATGGTGTGACAAGACGGCGAACTACACAACAATCTGTGACGTAGTGCACGCAACCTCCAACCTACGGTAAGCTGTCATGCAACAAATACCTTTTCTGACAGGTTTGTCACGAACAGGTTACTTTTATATTTTTGATATTTAGCCAATGTCTACACATGCTATTGTGCCGGCAAAGGCTCCCGCGTCCTTGAGACTTATTAGAGGTCGTACCCCCGCCATTCTATGACCTTTCCGGAAGCGCGATGTGACCTTCATGTTACTGTGGTCTTGTGGACCCAGTAGACTATTCTATTTATAGTCCCGACTGTTAACTTGTTAATATGTTTACATACCGATATTGAAACTAACAATTTCATAAAAACAAAAATGCAATGGTAGTTTCCGATAATGGCGATGTAATGTCAGTTCGTGAATTCCTTTGGCATGATCACGTGATCACACGTGGGTGTGACATTTAAGGACAATTTAAAGCCATTATCGCCACACCCTCGAGCAAACTAAACCACATTGAAACGTGGACTTCAAAGAGCGGTTTTCGTCAGTGTTATAATATAGTGCTGCCAAGAGTTCTGTCCTATTTACGGCCGCTGTGGGCCGGTGGCGCTAGGCTTGTGGGTGCGTCCCCCTCTTGGCGCGCTCACATCCTGGCAGGTAGTTTACATTAAGGCGAGTCGGCCCGGCCACCACGCACCAGGAAAAACGTCCCGCTATCTTGGTCCTCACAGAATCGGAGTTTTTACCCGCCGCGGTCTCTGACTTCATTGCTGCAGTACGTACGCTGTTTACGGCTCTCGGTGACCCCCACCCCCTGTCTGCCATAAAGCACCATAGCTTTACCTTACCAGAGGGCGGGACACCCTGTTGCGCACCCCCCCCCCCCCCACTCACTACAACCCACCCGACCACCTCCCTCCCTCCCGCCCTCCCTCTGCCCTCGCTGAGTCTTCCTGAGAGGGATATCTCACAATATAATTTAAATATTCCACCCTTGGGTGTGAAATGGATTGCGGTTGATGCTGCCACTCCTTATACCCCCCCCCCCCCCACTCTGCCCCTCCCTGACGCTACCATTGACCTCCCCCCCCCACCCCCTGATACCGTCTCGTTGCGGTGACTACCCATACCGGACCGCGGGGAAGCAAAGCTTTTGCGACGGTCCCTTAAGCATCGTGGCTAAGGACAAGTTCAAAAAGCCTTTTTTTGCCCACCAGAGACCGTCCCAACCATCCATCTCAATTAGCCAAGTCCGCCTCACTTTGATTCTGATATTCCTGCCAGCGCTTCGGGGAATCCCCAGCCTCGTTTTGACTTACCGGATCACGTGACGGAGGGAGACAAAAGAAGTGAGTCCTTGTCATCGCCGAGTTGATGCTGTGGACAGAGACCACGTGATTCAGTGCACATTGACCACGTGATTCAGTGCACAGTGACCACGTGATTCAGTGCACAGTGACCACGTGATTCAGTGCACATTGACCACGTGATTCAGTGCACATTGACCACGTGATTCAGTGCACACTGACCACGTGGTGGTATGTTTGTTTTTGTGTCTGTATCTCATGAAAGAAGAGTATCCTTTTCAACGGAAATATTTTTGATCCTTCCGCGTTGAACGTAGGAAATGATTCGACAACTTTGATTATAAGAAATCACTCCGCGAAGTGATGCGCGAAACTGGATAATGGAGATGACTGGCTGTGCTTAGCGTTGAAATGTCCTGGGAGGGGGTGGCTTTTAGGCCCTATTCCGAGTCCGGCCCCCATGGCGTCCAGAACGAGGCACGTCAATAAAACATGGCCGCCAGCCGAGTGTGGACCTCACACTGCCGGCTCGGTGTGAACCTCACACTGTCGGGTCGGTGTGGTGGGTGTTTATCAATTAAGGCTTTCAAACAGCTGTGTGTCTGAGACGACACCACCTACATCGCGGGACCCCCTTATCGCGGTCACTCCCTCACCGCGGTCACCCCCACATGGCGGCCACCCTTAAATGGCGGCCACCCCCTTACCGCGGCCATCCCCTCACTGCGGCCACCCCCTTACCGCGGTCACTCCCTCACCGCGGTCACCCCCACATGGCGGCCACCCTTAAATGGCGGCCACCCCCTTACCGCGGCCATCCCCTCACTGCGGCCACCCCCTTACCGCGGTCACTCCCTCACGGCGGCCACCCCCTCACCGCGGCCACCCCCTCACTGCGGCCACCCTCTTACCGCGGTCACTCCCTCACCGCGGCCACCCCCTTACCGCGGCCACCCCCTCACCGCGGCAAACCCCTTACCGCGGCCACCCCTCACTGCGGCCACCCCCTTACCGCGGCCACCCCCTCACCGCGGCAAACCCCTTACCGCGGCCACCCCCTTACCGCGGCCACCCCCTTACCGCGGCCACCCCCTTACCGCGGCCACCCCCTTACTGCGGCCACCCCCTTACCGCAACCACCCCCTTACCGCGGCCACCCCCTTACCGCGGCCACCCCCTTACCGCGGCCACCCCTCACTGCGGCCACCCCCTTACCGCGGCCACCCCCTCACCGCGGCAAACCCCTTACCGCGGCCACCCCCTTACCGCGGCCACCCCCTTACCGCGGCCACCCCCTTACCGCGGCCACCCCCTTACTGCGGCCACCCCCTTACCGCAACCACCCCCTTACCGCGGCCACCTCCTTACCGCGGCCACCCCCTCACTGCGGCCACCCTCTTACCGCGGCCACCCCCTTACCGTGGCCACCCCCTTACCGCGGCCACCCCCTTACCGCGGCCACCCCCTCACCGCGGCCATCCCCTTAACGCGGCCACCCCCTTACCGCGGCCACCCCCTCACCGCGGCCACCCCCTTACCGCGGCCACCCCCTACCGCGGCCACCCCCTTACCGCGGCCACCCCCTTACCGCGGCCACCTCCTTACCGCGGCCACCCCCTCACCGCGGCCATCCCCTTACCGCGGCCACCCCCTTACCGCGGCCACCCCCTCACCGCGGCCACCCCCTTACCGCGGCCACCCCCTACCGCGGCCACCCCCTTACCGCGGCCACCCCCTTACCGCGGCCACCTCCTTACCGCGGCCACCCCCTCACTGCGGCCATCCTCTTACCGCGGCCACCCCCTTACCGTGGCCACCCCCTTACCGCGGCCACCCCCTTACCGCGGCCACCCCCTCACCGCGGCCATCCCCTTACCGCGGCCACCCCCTTACCGCGGCCACCCCCTCACCGCGGCCACCCCCTTACCGCGGCCACCCCCTACCGCGGCCACCCCCTTACCGCGGCCACCCCCTTACCGCGGCCACCCCCTCACGGCAGACGCTTTGGGTCAACCGCGTCCACATCAGGGTCTGAGGTTAGGGAATGTGAACAGAGCAGTGGATATGGTGAAGGACGGAGCATAAGAGAACATAACAAAATGCAGAAAGTCGAATAAAAATCTGCCCTCCACCTTGCCCACCCCGACCACCCCTCCTTTCCCAAAATCTAGAAACAATAACAAACCCGACTGCGGGGGTGAGGTTTGCTCATCAGGGTCACAGAAGCGGGCAACACGGGGTGTGGGTCATGTGGGGGAAGAGGGGGGAGGGCATGGAGTGAGGGGGCGGATGACGGAGGGGGCGGGGAGGAGCGGCGGGGGTGAGGGACAGAAGTGAGAAGAAGGGCGCTGCATGCTGATGGTGATGGCCATGGCTGGCGGCTCACCCGGAGTCTGCGGTACTCGGCCTGTGTATGTCCTCGCGTGGGATGAGCGGGGGGAGAGCTGACAGAGGGAACCGAAGGGCCGAGAAGAAAGGGTTTTGTATCTGCGGGTGTGCCCGCCCGCGTGGGCTGGGGGTCGGGCGGGACAGTAAGCCGCACCCCCCCCCCCCCACCGCCATCCCCACCCCGGGAGACTCACCAACCCGGGCCGGCCACTCGCGCTCAAGACCTCACTGAATCTAAACGCGATCAATCTTGATCAGACTCCGGTCTGCAGCAACCATAGCTCCTCATCCCTCTTCTCGCTCTCGGGGGCTTTCCGTTTTTGGTTTGTCCTTTCCCGTATCTTTCTGGATGTTTCTCTGCTTGGTTTCTGCTTCTCTGCAGGGGGAGAATGTTTTTGTCTTGCTTTCTGTTTAGGTATATATTTTTCTCTTGCCGCCATTCTATTCTCTCAGTGTCTGTTTCACTTTTCTTATCTCTCTCCTAGAGTGTCTCCCTCCTTGTCCTCGAAAGTGTCCTTTTTCATAGTCTTGCGAAACCACCTGGGACCCTGACTGCTGACTACGCATGCTGGGTCCATGACTGCCAGGGCCCGCACCGTCAGCATCTCAATCTCCATATCCGCCGCCTACAGCGCCCTCTAGCTAAAAAAAAGTTACCTTCCAGTCAATTAATACTGGGGCTGGAGATAATAATAGTTTCATGCGTCTAATAACATAATTAAATATCGTTCTTTTGTTAGGTACCTAGGGGAGCTATCCAGGGCATAGGGCTTGGTGCAGGGACGAGCGAGCCAGGGGGATTTCAGAGAAAATGTCAAAGAATCTCGACCGCCTTTGGGTCGAACCAGGCGCTGTAAATCTAACTACCCCTCCCCCCCCCCCCACCCCCCGCACTTCTCTCTTCCCTTTTCAAACGTTTAGCCAGCACCTAGTTTAAGCAAGTGCATCCTGGGTAACTGCGAACTACCTAAGTAACTCCTATATTTAGTCACCCATTTGGATGCGTATGGCGCTTAGAGCAGCAGATCAGCTGGCTGTGGGTTCGCGCCCTATATCTGTGGCAGGTTCCAGCATTTGCCCAGTTTAGCTCTTATTTGCATAATCGTATCCGGAAACGCCAGTATTTCCTTTGATCCGCATGGTAACATTAACCGCGTGTTCGAGTGACGTAACACCGACTAAACACCGAAAACAGTCTGGGATTCAACGATTTACCGAAAACAGCCGGAAGACGTAGACACTGATGTGTATATATATCTGTATTTATATACAGACTGACTGATGGGTGGTGTGTCTTGTTTCGCCATATGGAGTTGTTTGTATTGGTTTTTATTGCGAAATCATTTAGAAAGTCAACAAGTACATAACAACATAAAACAAGTGTAAAGGGGATACATCTAAATGGCAATACAGTACATTACATTGGGTAATACACGTATAGCGGTTACATGGCATATCTACATGTACCTGTCATAAAACACATATATTTAATGGAGAATACATATGTACATATATCAGAGGACTAGTGGGGCCGGACTGGTGAGAGGACTAGTGGGGCCGGACTGGGTGAGAGGACTAGTGGGGCCGGACTGGGTGAGAGGACTAGTGGGGCCGGACTGGGTGAGAGGACTAGTGGGGCCGGACTGGGTGAGAGGACTAGTGGGCCGGACTGGGTGAGAGGACTAGTGGGGCCGGACTGGGTGAGAGGACTAGTGGGGCCGGACTGGGTGAGAGGACTAGTGGGGCCGGACTGGATGAGAGGCCTAGTGGGGCCGGACTGGGTGAGAGGACTAGTGGGGCCGGACTGGGTGAGAGGACTAGTGGGGCCGGACTGGATGAGAGGCCTAGTGGGGCCGGACTGGGTGAGAGGACTAGTGGGCCGGACTGGGTGAGAGGACTAGTGGGGCCGGACTGGGTGAGAGGACTAGTGGGGCCGGACTGGGTGAGAGGACTAGTGGGGCCGGACTGGGTGAGAGGACTAGTGGGGCCGGACTGGGTGAGAGGACTAGTGGGGCCGGACTGGGTGAGAGGACTAGTGGGGCCGGACTGGGTGAGAGGACTAGTGGGGCCGGACTGGGTGAGAGGAGCTCCATTGAGTTTAGATGGTATGTGGTGAGGTCGGGGGTGGGGGGGTCATATCCCGGTAGCCAGGTGGATTTCGTGGGGGGTCGTACGGTCCAGGGACGTCGGTTTGAAGGCGGAGTGAGACACTGTGGATATGGCGTGATATGTGGAGTGGCTGTAGCACTCGTTCACTCACTCACTGAGGAGACAGACCAGTGACCAATGCCATCCCTGTGTGCGCCATGTGCTGATGGAGTCCCTCCGTGGCCACGGCGGTCATGGACTCGATGAACTTGGGGCTAAAAATAGATCAAATGTTGGTGTTGGTGTGACTGTTGTTGTGCATATAAGAGGCTAAAGAAACTTCCCCGAACAACGGAATGAGGTTGCCGACAGATGCCAGTGCCAGTGTTCGAACCCACGACCCGTTGACTTGTAGCGCAGCCTGCTTGCCATGTGAGCTACAGCGCCACCGGTGTGGTGTAAACTACACGGGGATAGGGCACTGCTGATTGCCTGGTATGTTTGACACTTCATGACTTGTCACATCCAACGGGAATGACATTCAGCAATACTTACAGTTATTGCCATGGCAACACGTGAAGACGAAGACCGAAAACAGTTGAAGTGTCGAAAATGACGACATACATTTAACACCCCAGGCCTTATATAAAGTCAGCAGCAACCTCACCATGGATGACTTAGCTTTCAGATCAGTCTCCTCCATCCAGCAATTAGATTTACCCTGGCCAAAACATGCATATTTAATATTAAAGTATAATATAATGACCGATATGAAGCCGGTAACATGTCTTTAACCCCAGCCGGTGACGGCATTATGTAAATAACACCCCATTAATTTGCATAAATAATGCGGTTAAAGTAGAACCCAACTGTTCGGCCGTATTTCTGATGAGCCCTTTATAAGTGTTGGGAGAACGCTTTGCGGTTCGCTGTGGCATGAATAATGACTGGCCGTCCAATCACTTAACAGCAATCTGCAAGCTACATGCTCCATCAATCGCTAGGCGTCGCCACCTACCTATCTGATGTCGGACTGGTAAGAGTTTACAAAAAATTGAAAATCACTTTTTGTCATATTTTCCATAAAAATGGATTGATGATACAGGAAGAAGGACACTAGGTCTAGACTGAACCAGGTCTGTTAGCCACTATAATAAACAGAACGTTATACGTCGCACGCCGGGTCCCCTAATTGACATCACTGCTCGACACCTTCGTACTAGCGTGGATCGGTGGTTCGAGCTCCAGAACAAAAAAAAAGATAATGGTCACGGCTTCAGCTCTTTCACCGGTCGTTAGTGGAGTTAGTGAGAGCAGTTGCCGTATACGCATCTGTGAGACATCCACGCCGCGGGTGCCAGCTGTGACAGGCGCCATATGACATTGTCTGCAGACCGGAGCGGTGTCGGCGGCCGGGAGGGGGTTACAAATTAAAGGGAACCAGAGCTGTGGCAGGTGAACCAGTGAGAGATCGGTGCCACAAAGGGGCAGTGGGGAGTCCCTCACGGCAGGAAGAGGGGGGGGGGGAGACTTGCCTGGGTATGATTGACAAAAGGTATATCTTAATAACAGGAAGAGCAATAAAATAATTCAGACACAAATCAGGGGCGGATTCAGACTTTAGAGGGTGGCGAGGCTTGAATTTCGCGATTACAGGGCATACTGCAGGGGCGAATCCTGACTTTAGGGGGTGGGGGTGCAGGGGCGGACCTAGGAATTTGCCAAGGGGGGGTTGCTCTTTGAAAACTTACGACCGGAGTGGGGGGCTGCTTTATTCTCGGGGGTTAAACCTGTCGGTGGGGGGGGGCTTCTGCGGCTTGACCAGCCGGGGGGGGGGGGGGGGGCGGGGGTCATAGCCGCTGGATCCGCCACTGCAAATAATTCAAAAAAGTGGGAAAAAAGAACCACATGCACCCAGAAGCCGTGAGTATATTTCAAGCTAAGGCTTTGGCAGAGAAGGGCAGTGACCTTTCGCTTAGACCGTAGCTCGATGGGTGTACGTGGACACCATTGTCAGCACTGGCACTAATATTGGCAACGTGAACACAAGGGTTCTTAATAACCCGGATGTTGCGTGTATCCAGACACCGCAAGATGGCGCCACTCCTTGGGGAACAATGGAAATAGAAGAGACTCTCGTGTATTGGGAAAAGGAGACGCGAAGGGGGGAGGGGAGGGAGTGTTGGGGGTGGGGCTACTAGGACAGGAGGGGGTGTTAGTGACGGGTTACAGAAGGGGGGGTGGGGAGAAGTGAACGTGTGTGGGGGTGGGAGTGGCTTGTAACCAGTGGTATGTGTGCAGACGGGGTGTTACCGTACTAGCAGCGTGGTCTATATCCATCCATTGAGGGTTCATCGCCTTGCACCGACCACTGAGCTGGTCATCGCCGCCCTGCAGCGTGGCAATCCCGTCACAGCACAGGGGGTAAAGGGGGGGGGGGGTGGAGGGGAGGGAGGGGAGGGAGGGGGCTCCGTGCACGAACATCGAGCGCCATATAACCATCACAAGTTCGGGAGGCGGCAGACAGCAGCGCCCCCTACAATAAGGAGACTCCCCCTAGAAGAAGGTTAACGTCCTTCACCTGCTACCCGCGGCGCATGCGCATAGGACGGCCCCGCTGCCGCTGCGGCCGATGCGCATGCGCAACCCCGGTGCTTGGAAAGCGTGAGCGGCCGGCCACATTCAACCCCCACCCCCCACCCCCTTCGCTCTGTTGCACGCAATGGGGCCAACCCCAGGGTACGGACACGATAGCACGGCGGTATAAAACTGTCCATTTTGTTCTAAGTCCCAGACAGTCGTGTGGCTAAACAGGCGCTCTATGGACGCCGCCTTGGCGTGCGTCTGCCGCCGTCTTATGTTTCCCTCAACGCCCACTTTATCCCGCCGCTCGCTGCCTTACTGGTTGTAAAAATAACAGTTATCTCGTTAAGGAAGTTAGGAAACGGAGTAGGTTGACGTGAAGCTTCTCATACAGCAAGTTATAGACAAAGATGCCACAACCAGTTATTGGGTTTGACTTTTTATATTTATGTCCAAGTGACAAACTGTTTATCCCCGGGGCAAAAATGTTGTAGGAGTGACTTTAATCTTCGTATAGATCACATGTCATACATTTTACACATACTATTTCTCACAGCATCACCACAGCTCTTTAGAGATGATGTTTAAGTC
>CAXHSH010000988.1:0-12000 GCA_964019135.1 Arenicola marina
ATTTGTCATGTTGTCCGCTACAGTATTGGAGACGTGAAAATGTCTGGTCACGATGCTCTCCACAATCTTAAAGCCGTGAAGTTGCAATGTCACAATGATGTCTACAATCTTGAAGACGTGAAGCTGCAATGTCACAATGTTGCCTACAACATTAAAGACGTGAAGCTGCCATGTCACAATATTGTCTACAATCTCAAAGACGTGAAGCTGCATGTCACAATGTTGTCTACAGCCTTGAAGACGTGAACAGGTCATAATGTAATGTGTTGACAGGCTTTAACATGCTCAACTGTTTTTATTTTACTAATATTTTATATGAAAGGATTTTAATCTCTTGGCAAAAGTTGGCAAACGGATTTTAGTTAAAATATACAACCACCACTCTGTTAGCCATATAAAATCAACCTGTGGTGAAGCCGATCGTTGAGATATAGTAGGGAAGTTACTGCCTTGCGTTGTTGCCTAAGTTGATCTCTCATGAAATTAAACCAAAATTGTGTATTATATGTAATAATGTATAGAGCGGAGAAATATTAATGTAGATCATGCATTGGACAAGACATCCACATGAAAAAAAAAGAAACCCACTGGAAATTGAAGAGCAGTATTTTCCCATGTCGTTTTAAAATTCATTGCCTTCGAAATGCCTTCGATGGCATTAAACGTGTTGAATAGAGCAGTTCGCCTCAGCTCACCTGCAAATATTGACGTTAATATGTCACAGTCCTGCGAGCAAATCGCCCCGTGAGGTAGAGGTAAAGTTCGTAGTGGGTCCTTTGGCTTTCTTTGACCGATGCACGGGTCGCCTTGAAGTCCTTGAGGAGTAGCCACCCACCCCCCCCCCCCCCCCCCCCCCCACACCCTTCCCCTCCCACCCACATCCATCCATACCCCCAAGGCCATGTGTGAAAAGTTCCATGCGTGGAAGGCGGCCGCGTTCACAGCTCTGGTGTTTGGATTAAATTTAAAGCATTTCTAAAGGCGCAGCAGCCTACAATATATAACCATACTAGGCAAGCCACGACACGGTTTCCGCAAACTGTTTGCTTCCCCAACATCTCATTAAAAGGTGCCATTGGCGGGTTGAATAACTAGGGGTGGGAGGCACGTGTTTGGTCAGCGGGCGAGCAATCCGCTCGGCCGGTCAAAGTGGACAAAGAAGCCCCCTCCCCATCCCCCTCCCTCTGCCCCCCCCCCCCCCAACAATGAATGGGTCCCCACAGACCAGGGGCCTGCCTATCCAGCTATCTGGTGCATGGCTCCCGGGCACTATACCCATCCTGGTAGCTCGGTTCCCTGGCAGCGCTGGCCCCGGTTTCTTGACTACACCCCATTGTCCGTTACGGCAGTAATCGTGTTGGTGGCACCTTGACGACCGTTAAGGGTTCAGTCGTGATAGGCGTTGGCTGGTCGGTTGGCTTTGATGAGGAGCACATATTACTGGCCATATCCAATCATTGCGACGGACCACTGGTAGAGCAGAGCCACGTGCCAGGGGTATATCCCCTACTGTTTCGGCGTTACCCCTTGAACATAGCTCCATGGTTCTTCTCGTCCTTCTCCCAACCTTCTCCCCAATGACGCGATATGACCAGAATTGGTTAAAGCGTCCAACCAACTTACTCTTTCGAAAGCAGGAAGGACACGGAGATAGGATTTCAGCGCAACATAAACATTCCCAAACTATAGCGATTTATCCTTCTTACTTCCATTTTGTGCTGCAAATCGCTATAATGCGAACACTATTTCCACCATAGCCATATACCTCTAGCCTAACGGTGCGTTAGTTGCAATGGTCGCTCTCATTTAGCTCGAGGTGGCGCCATCTCGCGTATATAAATCAAACCTCTCTCCAGCAAAGCTATATTGCCTGATCGGTTGTCTGGTTGTATATTGAGGACGCTTTAACGAATTCTGGTCATATATAGTCAATGCGAGAAGGGAGCGTAGACCGAAGCCATGTTCCCGCGGGTAGCCCCCTACTCTTTGCGAAGTAGAACATAGTATGTTTATCCTGTGACCACACCGACATGGTCACAGCGGGGCACGAACTATCGATCCACGCGCCGTTAGAATCTCAGGTGACCAGAGCACTCAATGCGAGCGCTCTAACCCACATGAGCTATCGGGCGGCCCCACTTCATTGCCTGAAGACAACATAAGGCATTATTTTCATCTGGTGTTTATATAAGGATCATGGCGGGTATAGAAGTTTGTTCCATTCCGACAGTTTTGGATTGGTTTACCCAAAACAATGTAAAAATTAGTTACAGTCTCGCGTCAGAGCATTTTGGTCAAAGTTGGCTAGTTTCATGAAGTCGAAGTGATAAATTTAGCTCCAACCGTTCGGTTCAGCCTTATAAGGATGGCAGGACTCATACTAAGCTGCCTTGACACGCAGTCGCAAGTTGAGCCGTGCTTAAAGAGCTCGTCAAAGGAAATATGCCGAGAATAGCCGTAACGGTTATTTCGGGCGCATCGTGACGGCATTAAACACAGAGTCAATCGAAAAGAAATCAGTGTCAATAGTGGAGGGAAAAACGGAACAGAGGGGTGGCGGTTGCCGTCAGCGACGCACGACAGACAGACATAACAGAGCAGAAATTGTGTCGGACAGAGCAAACAACGCTAGGCCTATAGCTGCCATGTGGCCAGTGGGGTGGTGACTGAGGCCCCCCCCCCCCCCATACAGTCAGTGTGGGAGGTCCTGGGCCAGAGCAAATTTGACAGAGAGTTCATTTCATCTCCGGCTCTTATGGAGAAGGAAACCGGATTGGGGGGGAGGGGTGGTGGAGGGGAGAGGGAGAGCGGAGGGGCAGAGGGGGGGGGGGAGAGGGGGGAGAGGGTGGAGGTAACAAGAAGGCGTGGCAATCAAGGAGAAGAACTCAAATTTATACTTAACGTAAAGAAAATAGCGTCATGGAAAAGAGAATGGTAAAAAAAAAAAAAATTCTTTCATGACGGAGAAAAATATTAGACGTGTGGTGCCAAGGCGGGAAGCGTGAGGGGCGGGAGGGGTGGGAGTTTGAGCTGAGCTATTGTTACGCGTCTTTAAGCTTAGGTGTATTGTGCTGAGTGGAGAGGTGGGTGGGCGAGGGGGGGGGGGTAGGGGGATAGGTAGGGGAGGGTGAGGAGTGGGGTGGGGGGTGTGGAGGGCAAAGTGAGCACACAGAGAAGGGAGGATGGCAGCAAACTGGCGAGCGACACTGTTCTGCCTCGCTTGGCATACATCCCAAGTTGTCTTGAACAGACCATTGTCGTGGGTGAACCGACCCTGAGACAAGCTAGGATGAGGGGGGGGGGGGGGGCTATATATAGCACCTTAAAAATCACCTCATGATATTCCCCTCCCACTACACCCACCTCGCTCTACTTCGCTCAGTCAAAGAAATGCGGGGTATATAGTTTGCTTAAGGAGTTCACTGAGAGTGTGTGTGGATGGAGCGGGGTGGTGTGGAGAGGGTGGGGTGGAGAGAGTGGGGGGCAAGGGGAGGGGAGGGGGGCGGGTTGAGGGGTCACCTTGTATCATCAGTAATAAAGACCCCCTCTGTGATTCCTGTACCGCAGCAAATGTTTCACCTTATTGCAGAGGCGCAGGCGAGACCCACACCCCACGCCTTGTACACCACAAACGCATATAGATCTACCACAGACTCGCATCTTCCAAGTCGAGCTCATTGTGTGTGGTCCTGGGGGGTGGGGATTGGCGTGCGGGAAGGGGGGGGGGGGGCGAAGACATAACACTGATGTGCAAAACCCACCTGGTTCTCCCTGATCATTACCAGCCATAACGGACACGATGATGCGTTGATTCCAACATTGGTGAATCAATTATAATTGATTAAAAAATAAGTAGTTCAATTATTGTCATACCTTTCAAGCTCTAAAATTATTGTTTTCTTATTATGTTAAATCATCGCTGTACAATCGATATCGTTATACGTTGTTATGCACATATTGCTATACGGTCGTTATATACATATTGTTATAGTCGCTATATACATATTGTTACAGTCGTTATATACATATTGTTACTGTCGCTATATATATATTGTTACAGTCGCTATATACATAATTGTTACTGTCGCTTTATACATATTGTTTAGTCGTTATATACATATTGTCACACAGTCGCTATATACGTATTGTTAGTCGCTATAGACATATTGTTACTGTCGCTATATACATATTGTTACAATTCGCTATATACATATCGTTACAGTCGCTATATACATATTGTTACAGTCGCTATATACATATTGTTACACAGTCGCTATATACATATTGTTACAGTCGCTATATACATATCGTTACAGTCGCTATATACATATTGTTACATTCGCTATAGACATTGTTACTGTCGCTATATACATATTGTTACATTCGCTATAGACATTGTTACTGTCGCTATATACATATTGTTACATTCGCTATAGACATTGTTACTGTCGCTATATACATATTGTTACAGTCGATATATACATATTGTTACAGTAGTCGCTATAGACATAATTGTTACTGTCGCTTTATACATATTGTTAGTTGTTATATACATATTGTTAGTCGCTATATACATATTGCCTCAATCCCTATATACATATTGTTACTGTCGCTATATACATATTGTTACTGTCGCTATATACATATTGCTACTGTCGCTATATACATATTGTCAGTCCCTATATACATATTGTTACTGTCGCTAGATACATATTGTGACTGTCGCTTTATACATATTGTTACAGTCGCTATATAGATATTGTCACAGTCATTATATACTTTGTGTTACAGTCGCTATATACTATTGTTACAGTCGCTATATACATATTGTTAGTCGTTATATACATATTGTTACAGTCGCTATATACATATTGTCACAGTCCCTATATACATATTGTTACTGTCGCTATATACATATTGTCACTGTCGCTTTAAACATATTGTTACAGTCGCTATATACATATTGTTACTGTCGCTATATACATATTGTTACAGTCGCTATATAGATATTGTCACAGTCATTATATACATATTGTTACAGTCGCTATATACACATCGTTACAGGCGCTATATACATATTGTTACAACTCGCTATATACATATGGTTACAGTCGCTATATACATATTGTTACTGTCCGTATATACATATTGTACAGTCGCTATATTACATATTGTTACAGTCGCTATATACATATTGTCACAGTCCCTATATACATATTGTTACTGTCGCTATATACATATTGTTACTGTCGCTTTATACATATTGTTTTAGTCGTTATATACATATTGTTACATAGTCGCTATTTACATTATTGTTACACAGTGGCTATATTCATATTGTTACAATCGCTATATACATATTGTCACACAATAGCATTAAAATTATTGTTATACGCTTGCTGTACAATGTTTGTTATACGCTCGCTGAAACAATCTTTCTTAAAAGTTACGCAGTCCGTATAATATACCTAGACCACGTGTCATTTTCTGATCCTCAACAGCTATAACCCATCTCCCTGCCCGTCCCCACCGCCCCGCCCCCCCCCCCCACTCGCCATGGAGACCCGACCCTCGTGAAAATGCCGGGACCGCGTGCCGGGCATCCTACTGAACCCGCTGCTTGGGAATGGGAGGGACAAACAACAGGAATGGAACAGAAGAGTCGGGGAGAGAAGAGGGGGGACAGAAGAGAGGCCGGGGACTGCAGACGGATGGCTCTGCCATTGTCTCACAGGTCATAAAGCCCCCCCCCCCCTCTTTCTCTTCCCTCCGCCATTGCTCGTTGCGTAGCGACCCCCACCTCCACCTCCATGCTGTCCAATCCCATTTCGGGGTGAGACAGGCACCTTACAGCCCACATATATCTTCCTTAGTCTCTCCCAAAGGCTTCATTTTCCTCCGGACGTTCCGGTCTCGGCAATCCGCGGTAAATGTCAGAGCCCGTATGAAGATATATTGTTAGAGGCGTTACGTCCCCCACCCACCCATTCCCGCCATCCCCATAGAGCACCTACGCCCCCCCCCCCCACCCCCACCCTCCGCCTGACCTCCACCCTCCTCCCCGACGTCATTCTCTCACCCTCGCATGCCTGGCCATTAAGCTGTTTTCGTGGCTATACGGTCAACTCCGCCCCCCGCCCTCCCTCCTCACCCCAGTCCCTCTCCACTTAAGTCCCACCACCCCCCACCCCGCCCTCCCCCCAACCGCACGTATATAACAGCAACAGTCTCTTAGACTTTTTTTTTCATGTCGCCTTACGCCCACAAAAACACCCATCCACCGGCCACCGCAACCATGACAACGGCACCCAGTTCCGGGCGTGACCGGCGGTCTGTAGGGGTCTCCGGTCCGGCACGGGAGTCGCGGAGCGATGAGTCAGACAAATGACTCGGGGGGCAGGGGAGGGGGCTAATACGACTATATGGGACTTGACAGTCTGGCTTAGGCTCGAGCGAGGGTGGGGGCGGGGGTGAGAGTGGTGTCCATGTTGCGGGGGGGGGGGGGGGGGGGTAAAGTGAGGGTGCGGGTGAGGGTGAAAGTGGCAGGGGCACAAGGTGCGTCGCACGTCACTCGCAATTTACGAGGAAGCCAGTAATAGGCGGGGCAAAGTTGACGTCATTGCGAAGTGGCGGAAGCACGTGACGTGGATATGATCCAATTGAGTCACGTGACGTGGACCTGATCTAACCGAGTCACGTGACATGGATATGATCCGGATCGAGTCACGTGGCGTGGATATGATCCAATCGAGTCACTTGACGTGGATATGATCCAATCGAGTCACGTGACATGGACGTGATTGAACCGAGTCACGTGACGTGGACATGATCTAGCCAAATCACGTGACGTGGACATGATCTAGCCAAATCACGTGACGTGGACATGATCTAGCCAAATCACGTGACGTGGATATGATCTCGAGTCACGTGACGTGGATATGACCCCACAACGTCACGTCAACGGCAAATAGCAGGAAAATAATGTGAACAAATACATAACAGTACTACTTACTACCCTTTAATACATACAAATCATTTTCGACAGAAGCAAAACTAGCAAAGCTAATTTATATACCGTTGTTCAAAAACCGTCGCCCGCCCGGGTGCGGGTAACGACGAGGTCAGTGAGCGAAGTTTTAAGACGCCTGACGACAGGGAAGAGACGCCGGCCGACGCGTCCCGCTGGCCCAGCCGACGGCGGGCGAGGCGCGAAGCCCGTTGAGCTTATTCGACTGACTAACCAGCTGTAAGCACTTGAATCGCCCGAGCAGACGACATTTTGCAAATTGCCTCGCACAGAAAATGCCGCGACAGCGGCGCCCGCGAGAGATAATGAAAGCTGTCCCCTAATTTATTGCTAACTCCGCGGGCGAAAAGACCCACATTTTCTGAGCGATTTACCCGAGATTTGATTTTAAGTTTGATAAATAGCCGCGAGCGGGCGTGAGCAGCGACCAATAAGAACACACCTGACTGAGCGTATTCTTGTCACGGCTGCGCAGGTGGCGGAAGGATTTTTTGACACGGTCGTAAATCACCCACGATGGAAAAAAAAAGTTCCATACCGCGTAAACGAGGGATTGGCTGCGAGAAAATGCATCGGCGAAGACATGGATGGAATATTGCAATAATAAATGATCGATTAATGACTGCTCCACACCTATAATATATGAGTGATATTAATATCACTATATATCACTATATATATACATGCTGCATAGTTCATATAATTAAGAATTCAACAATTGTGCAAAAGGTCATGGACGACGATTGCGGAAGCATTTGTGAGCGATGATAGGGGAATTCAGCTATCGTGGCAGAGGTATATTAGGTATACTAGTCGGCGATATACTTTGTTGGGATATGCGAAACCTGATAGATGCAGTACGAGCCAATAGTAAAGCGACATCTTAGGCTCACTTATACAGACGAGCCTCGTCTGGTGGTGGGTGATGAGACTAGAATTGTAGACAATTCCAGAACGTGTAACTATCACTGCATTCAAGGTTTCATCTTAGCCATGCAAAGACTCAACAACCATGATGCCCTTTAGCTATTTTAGGATTTATGTTAAGTGAGTTACCCGATTTAGAACAAATAATGGGGGCAGCATTGCTTTTCCAGAGAATAAAGACAGGAAGATCTTTCTATGGATTCTGGGAACAAAAGAAGTCTTACCACGTCTTCATGGCTCGCCAGCCGTGAGCTGGACCCCTTACGTGACTTCCGCCTCTACGCCATTGTCAGGTTACCTGATCTGGCGAAAGAAAGAAATAGGTTTGCGAATCCATGGAGAGCACTTTGCAATGGATGTTAATCTAGACAATACACAAGTAGTATCATTATTCATATTTCGTTTAAAGTACCAAGTACTCCATCCAGCGTTGGCGTTATTTACCAAGGTATGAGTTTTGCCAAGCTCTGCAGATGTTAAGCTATCGAAATAGCATAATAGCATCGCAACACCATAAATGGCCGTGATAATATATCCCTTTCATTTAAAGGTGGAAGGGCTATAAAAAATAGCTACAAAAATGAACGCAACAGGGAAATATGCGTGTAACCCAGCAGGGTGTCTCGAAGCGGTGGGAGTGCACGGGTGGATGGATGGCTGTGAAAGGGTTCCTCTGGCGCTATAGTGGGTCGCCGGGGTGGGAGGTTAAGTGGGGTGGATATACAGGCCCACACACCCCAGTTGTTTTCACCGAACTGGGACTTTTCGCAGCCGGAATGACCTCCACAGGTCACTTCACCGTCATAACTTAGCTTCGCCGGGGAAAGAAACAGATGCCTAATTTAAACATAGTGCAAAATTTATGACTGCCCCGGCGATTTTTCGTAAACCTGTTCACAGCTACAGGAGGATTTGTCGTGTTTTATTATTTTCGGTTTTTAGTACTTCGTCCCATGAACTGGTGGCTTGGTGATTTTTTTTGCCTGATTGATCCATTCCATCTTCTGCTGCTTACTAATGGAACGCGTATATTCTGTATTACGTCCGACGTGGCTTCTGGTCCGTTTGTTTCGCTCGCTGGTGAGGACACCTGCTCAAAGCTCTAGTAGACGTCGTACCGTCAGATAAAATATGTCCAAATTGTATTAGGATATGGTAAGAAAGCGGCCATTTCAACCGCAATGCGATGTGATTTTGTTACTTGCAATGATATATATTTAGCCATTGATAAATCGATACTTTGGTAGCCGAGACTCTGTCAGCCCGGGAGAAACACTGGTTCTGTGTGACCAACGCTGAACGATGCCTGCACAGATCCATCGTAGGACACACACGAGGATATACTATATGTATAATACACTTATATTCATTACTTAGCACTAACAACTTATTTGTTTCGAAATATCAACGGCATTTGCGAAATGTATTAGTACCATCAAAATTTAGTTCACTGATTGTGTAATTCCAATAGGAGTGCAGGGACTAGGGGTTGAGGTGTACCGGGGAGCAGACTCCGTTCTGGCCCGTAAGTTCAAACGGCGGGGACATGCTAAACTCCAATTCTGGTTCCGGCCGTTTCGAAGTTACGGGCCCTGGTCTCTGCCATGTCCAATACACTAAGGCAATCGCACTTATCGGTAATTATCTCTCACTGTGGAGAGTTAAATAGGTAATCAACTATTACATCAAACGTTAGGCGCGAATATTACGTGAGCTGCGTTAACCTGACAGTGCGAGAGATGCCCCAATTATCGCCCATGCTGCGTACTATACCACAGCGTGGTGCCGACTAGGCCCACTATGGGATGTACTGGACCAGGCGTTGAACAAAAGGAACAGCCACTGTCCCGGCGAACGTATCCATTACACATTATACCACCTGAAAAGATTTACATTGGGCGCGGACTTTGTTTTTTCTCAAACTACATTAACATTCTGCACACGCCACAATGAACTAGGCAGAGTCACTGAGCCTCGTGTTACACAACATAAGACCACAGCTTTTTCAACAATTGATTTTTTGTCAAAGCAAAGCAAGAAAAAACTCAGACCGGACGAAAAAAAGAGACTTGGTTTATTCATACATAGCTCGACATGCCTGTTACACAACTTTACATACAATCAGAGAAGAAAACAAGAACAAAGACTCCGCATTTGCATATTTGCATAACAAAAAGGGGAATCGAAAATGACTTTGCGTTCATATAATATGGGTTTGAACTCATATGTGTGCGTCACACAACTTAACACAAAATCCACGAGGAAAACGAATTTGCATATTTTCATAAAGAACATTGGAATCGAAGACAATCTTGGGGTTGGTATAATACGGCAGAAGAACAAAGAGTCACCAACGATTGATATATTCAAGCGAAAGATGAAGATGGCCCAGCCTTATAAGCGTAACAAGTTATATGATATACACACTGATAAGGGAGCTGTCCATCACGCACATTTAAGGATGGGGCTTAGCGCCCTGAACGCACATAGAAAACGTTATATTTTTATTGATTTCGACTCTTGTCCCTTGTGTGGCTCAAAACCCGAAGATGCAAAGCATTTCTTTATACTATGTCCCCGACTCGCCGCTCTCCGTGCCACGTTAATGGGCGAGATCGGTCCCCTGCTCTTCATGTCAACACCCCCTATCAGTAGTACCCCGATGCCAAAACGCGAAATACTGAAGTTGAATAAGATACTATTACACGGTTGTGGTGGACTTGCCCTCGCACAGAACCAACAATTGTTTAAAAGTGTTCACCGTTATATTCGTGACTCTTAGCGTTTTGACGTCGTCTGAATTTATCAATATATGGTCACCTGCCATCACTCTCCCAGAGGTGAACATTTACTATATGTACTGTACGTACTATACGTTGTTGCAAACCTATTAAAATAAATAAAGCTTATATAAAAAAAAATGAACAAAAAAAACTCGAACCTTGCCTATTTTGCATAACAAAAATGGGAATGATGACTTTGGGCTGATATACCTTAACAGGTTTGGGCCCAGACGGGGACGGCACGGGAGTGTTTGGGTGAGGCGAGGGATGCGCTGCCAACTGGACCACCGGGGATTACCATCACAATGTACAGTAAACCAGGCCGCGATGAACCGGTCGTCCTTTGAGTCAATGAAGCAGCGATACAAGATTGACGACTCCAAGCTTCTTTGAGGACGTAATAAGATGTTGTGGCAATATGCTGTATACTTTACTCATCAATTTGATGTCACTTCATCATCCTCGTCTAATACAGCTGTGAAGTGGTTGCGTGTATGGAGACACAAAGTGGTTGGGTATATGGAGACACAAAGTAGTTGGGTATATGGAGACACAAAGTGGTTGGGCATATGGATACACAAAGTGGTTGGGTATATGAAGACACAAAGTGGTTGGATATATGTAGACACAAAGAGGTTGGGTCTATTGAGACACAAAGTGGTTGGGTATATGGAGACACAAAGTGGTTGGGTATATGGAGACACAAAGTGGTTGGGTATATGGAGGAGACACAAAGTGGTTGGGTATATGGAGACACAAAGTGGTTGGGTATATTGCGACACAAAGTGGTTGGGTATATGGAGACACAAAGTGGTTGGGTATATGGAGACACAACGTCGTTAAGTAAATGGAGACACAAAGTGGTTGGGTATAAGGAGACACAAAGTGGTTGGGTATAAGGAGACACAAAGTGGTTGGGTATATGGAGTCACAAAGTGGTTGGGTATATGGAGACACAAAGTGGTTGGTTATATGGAGACACAAAGTGGTTGGGTATATTGAGACACAAAGTGGTTGAATATAAGGAGACACAAAGTGGTTGGGTATAAGGAGGAGACACAAAGTGGTTGGGTATAAGGAGGAGACACAAAGTGGTTGGGTATATGGAGACATAAAGTGGTTGGGTATAAGGAGACACACAGTGGTTGGGTATAAATAGACACACAATGGTTAGGTATAAGGAGGAGACACAAAATGGTTGGTATAACGAGACACAAAGTGGTTGGGTATAAGGAGACATAAAGTGGTTGGGTATAAGGAGAC
>CAXHSH010000993.1:0-18198 GCA_964019135.1 Arenicola marina
GAATTCTAAGTCAATGAACTCATATACGACCTAAAAGTCTCTCTCTTATTGCCTTACAATAGATCTTTCTGTGTCACATAGGTGCATTGGGTTGCAGTCACCATCCTTCTGTCTCTGGCAACAATCTAATCTACTGGATCAAAAGTAAGGTTATTTTAGCTGGCTTTTAGGAGGTGAGGGATGATCTTACCTTCAATCGGATTGTTAGAGCAGACGTAGGCGAAGATGTTGTTGCTTTTACTATGAGAATGAATGTCGATGGAATATTTGGCTGGCTTGCGTCGAAGCTATTTATCCAGGAATTTCTTAATCCAATAAATCGATGGCTGATAATATTTGTTGGTGCTGGCCCAAACCCTGTTGCAATCGATGCCTGTGAAATCACATCTGAAATTTCCATAGATCACTCCATCAGGGTTCAGCATTGGAATGATCAAATATCTGATTTTGCTGCTATAGTTTCCGCCATTCTTGTTGGAGTGGTTCAATTATTTGATGAATTATTCGATGAAGTGCGATGCCCATACTTCACCAGGGTGGACCCTTCCAGTGACAACAATGGTGTCCATCCAGAGCTTTTATTCGCTTGGGTATGGCTTTGTATGTTGGGGCTGTGATAGGGATGGATTTACCTGAGGGATGTATTCAAGGATGGGGACTATGTTATTCAAGGCAGTGTAAACGCAGGGATAGCATCGACTGAGCCCAGGGATTTATTAGACCCATTCATTTACTTTTGAGCAGAGCTTTGAATAGCTGTACGGTGGGATCATGGCGACAAAAGTCACCCCTTTTGCCAACTAAAGGTTGAAAATCAATTCATAAAAATTGTCACTTGAATACTCATTGCGGACGTCACTTCTTTGATAGATACATGCGCATTCATTGACTTTCCATAAAGGGTTACTATCACAAATGATCCAAGGCCTCATCCCTCTTTGATACAATGAATTCTTCTTAATCTACGTAAGTGAAAACTGTACAAAATTGACTATTCGTAGCTGAATGGTTTCTTCCTTCTGTGCTTTGATGGAGAAAAAGTACCATTGAGTGTATCCTTATGTATTGGTGTCTTTTTCCATCAGCAAATGAAACTATTTCATTCTTGTGTTTTCCTTTGCTCTGAAAACAGAGGCTAGGTTTCCACACTAAAATTTGGAATTAAATTCAGGACTGATTGATTTGGCTCTTTTGCTTTTTGATTTGTTTTCTGGCAGTTTAGTGAAGTTGCTCGGCACGTACTCATAAATAAAGCTTAAATTGACAGGGTTAAGAGCTTACCTTTCATAGACAAGCTCATACTACGACCTGCTATATTTATCCCCCAAGCAGTCATAGCTTTCATCACTCACCTTAACTAATTCTGAATCCAATTGCTCTGTTTTGTCTTCCCAAGCAGTGCCATCACCATACTCCGCCTCTGCCTCCCTGCTGGGCATAAATTCCGAATTCTCGACCCACGGTGGCAGTCTCCTAAATGCACCAATGGCATACATGATCTCAACCGGGTAGCTCTTCAGCTGCTGTGCAAAGAGCTCGGTGGGTCTCTCACTGGGACGGACATCCAGCCCAATGGGGATTTATTACTCCTTATTATTAATAAACATTAATTAGCAGAAGTTATGAATATCAATCGTCATATATCATCATTTTTCCGAGGGTGAAGGAGCGGTTTATGTGGTATTCGTATTCTTCCATCTTGATCATCTCGTTGAAGGTGGTCATCTTGAAGACCTATGTTTGGTAGATTGAGAAGTTTTTACGTAGTCTTAGCAGTTAGAAGAGGCAGACCAGAGCGGAGAAGCCGAGGAGGGCATAGATTATATTGAAGAGTATGCTCTCATTATGGAGCTATTTTTGCAGCAATCCGAAGGAATGAGCTGTCAATCGTATGGTGTAGTATGACAGTGCTCGAATGTTGAAGTAACACTTTATCTGGGTTTCAAAGATGTCATCTCCTTGGTGCTCTAGACTGAACACATCGTACTCTAGCAACCTGAACAACCCAAGTTCTTAACTAGCAAGCGTTTGAAAGTCAGTGATATGCTTGCCCAGAACCTAAGGGCACTGCCATTCCGATTCACATAGGTTCGTATACAAAGCCTTGCTCTGCTCATAAGATGGAAGAATCTTTGCAATAATCTCATAGTAGTCTGCCCTCGATATTTAGTCACCCACTGTCTTCACAAAGTGTTCCGAAAGCGAATTGTTGGTGTAGGAATGGCTCAGCAGTACTTTATCTACATCAATGAACTTAAGGGCATATTCGGAGAGCTAGAAAAGTCCGGTGGAATAGTTGGTCATTCTTTAAAGGCGTTATTACTTTTAGATGATGTTGATGAAGTCTAGAGAAAAGAACAGCATGCAAAGTACTATGAAGAATATGATGGTTAGTTTTGAATCTTTTAGGAATGAGATTGACTTCTTCTATGATTCTAAAGGGGTTTGGATCTTTTAGGGATGGGATACACATTCGTTGTTTTATTATTTGTGGGTTTTCATTTAGTTTTGGGATATCGACTGGAGCTGATGCATCACCTTTTTGAGGACACTGTTGAACTGCTCAAGCTTTTCTGTTGTCGACGAAGTGAAATTCAAAGGAAGTGCAAGGAAATCAAGAGCCCTTCTCTTCATCTGATAATATAAAATGCCTGCTACCAGCATTAGCACTCCAGTGAAGGCCAAAAGAACAATTTTGTTTACAGAAGAGAGCAATGAATGCTTCTAGTTCAGTGGCTTCTACAGACTATTGATGTCAGAAAATATATTTGATATCTTCCTTCCCTAAATGGTCGAGGCTACTTCTGATGAGATTTAGGCTTCAAAATTGAGGATGTTGGTTGAGCTAATCTAATGATTCTCTTCTAGGTTGGATATTCTGGACTGTTTAATCAAACTTTCAATGTTGCCCTTATACAGCGACAGTTGCTCACCAAAGGAATTGGTAATAGCCTCATTGCTTCGGAAGATATAATGAGACAACCTTGACGCCTGCACCTGAAACTTGGATATTTGATCACTGACTTCCAAATACTGCTCCTGGATAAGTCTGAGCGACTACACCATGACTTCCCTCATCTCCCTCTTCAGTGAGAAAGTATCATTGAGATAGTAATTCTCTCTGATGATCATCCAATCGATGGGCTTATACTCATTGTTCAACAGGTAGGTGTTCACAGCTTTCATATTGATGAAATTCATGCCTTGTTATTCACGATTCATGATCAATCTGTTCATTACTAGGTTTGTGCTAAAGAAGATCAGGAGCAGTAGCATGACTATCAGGACAAATCGGATTAGTGGTGCTGTTAGGATTGTGTTTGCATTCTTATAGGCTTAGAAGTACCTCTACTTTTATTCGATTTCTGATGATTTGGTTTGAGAACTCTCTATAGCCACTTATTCAACTTAATGTGAGCTCTGCTCTAGGCGTTTAACAAGCTTAGACTTGACGATATAAGAGCTTCCAAAGAAGAAAGCTTCCTCTGACTCATAGCTGACAATGGAATCATCTGTCTGCACCTTCAACAATCTTCCATTTTCCAGACAGCTCTATTTGCCCAGTGTCTCAAACAGCTCAAGATCATAGCCTTAGATTCCAGGAGATTGATATAAAACAATACCATTTTCTTCAATTACATACTCCTTCTCAGTTCTATCCTTCATCTCCACAACAAAGAAGAAATCAGAAGATTCCTTCACAAAGAATGTCAACCTGACCTAACAGAGGAAGGCCTTGCTAGATTTGGATGAGAATATGAAGCATTGCTTATTTTAGTGCTTGATTGGAGAGTCGTAAACTGATTCACTCTGCATGAGCTTGAGGTGCTCTCCCTTCCATTTGGGCAGATAGATGAAATCATTGATGTTGATGCTCTCATAGGTGTTCTTGAACAGGGACTCATTGATGTCCTCAGAGCAATCCAGCTCCATCATTTATTTGAACTTGTTGTTGGAATTTGAGATCAGTCCTATGCTGCTGGCCATGCCTGCACAAAATACCACCATGCTTTCTTCAGCCATGATGTCGTGGACGGCCAGCTCCGTGTAAAAGCTGTTCCTTGTTGTCTCAAGCTTCAATTCATCAAGTTTGTCATTGACCGTTGATGACACCTCCTTGTTGATGTGGAAGCATTGAATGAAGTTCATGTAGGCCAAGATCGGGGATGACTTGCAGTTGATGAACTCATACTCCTCGACGAGATTAGCAAGTTTGTGCTGAATGCGACTCTTTTTCAGAAGATAATTCTCAATCATGAACACATTCTCCTTCGATTTCATCATAATCTTGGAAAAGATCTCTTAATTCTCAAGGAACTGTTGTAAGACGCTGACAAAATTGGTGATAATCTTGGATGATTGTAAGAATGAATTGAATTTGCTGTTATAGTATTGCTGCAAATGCACAATGCTGCCTTTGTTGGTTGGCTCTCCAATTCCGATTTATCGATCCTTATCGATTGGGCGCAGATCTGAATTGTGGTTTGCTATCTTTTTCAAGATGAATCGATGGCAGAATTATTGTTGAATTTTTTCGTAAAGGGATTTTTTGCCTTCGGAGGAGCCGTGCACATTCTTATAGTAAATTTTGAGAAGCTGATAAATCTCTCTGTTTTTGATTGATTTGATATTATAGCAAATGAAGTAGCGGAGATTGCTGTTCTCTTCCTTATTTAAGCTGACTTTTAGCTTCTCATTAATAATGCTCCAAGCGCAGTTATAGAGCTTATCTTAAGGGTTTGTTTTGAAATCGCCAATTTCCTCGATCTTAGAGACATTTTTGAGGGTTTTCATTTCATACTTCTCACTGGCCAAGTTGTGGACACTTTGAAAGGGCTATTCCTCACTTTCAAACCTAATTGTGTCGCTGGACCCTTTTTCCTTCTCAGTATTCTTTTCCTTTGTATTTTAGTTGAGGATAAGGCTCCCGAATTGATTGGACCATTGGATTTCAAAGGGGTCTCCATTTTTCCTAATCTCATCAAAAAATAGACTTAGCTTAACAATTTAGAAATTCTCTTTTAATTTTTAATTTGAATTGGCGAGTCTATGGTGATTTTGCTTGTCAATCCATTCCCTATACTTCATTTCAAGGAGGTTGACGAAGACCCTATATTTCTTGGCACATAGGAAGACGAGCAGGGCTATTGAGATGCCTTCTAGAAAAAGGGTCAATCCATTAATGATGCTACTATTCTCGGCAAACAGTTCGAGGAGATTTAAATTCAGGCATAGGATGATGATAGGCATCCAGGAGTACAGCTCGCCCATCATGGCGATGAACTCAATGCCTGCCTTTTCATAGACAACGTTTGCAAAGAAGGTGTAGTTTTTAGCCGCATTGACCAAGAATAAAGCTATTAAGGTGGCAACTTTGAAGGTGAGGCTGTTTTACAACAGCAAAGGAGGAAAGGTTAAAATGCTGATTTTTAGTGTGCCCAGGATTCCATGTACAATATTCAGGCAATTGTACCCTTATTTCTAACCATATCGAAAGTTGAATTTGATGATCGCAAAGAATTTGAAGAGGAAAATTGCACTGCGATAGATTGATAACATACATAAGGCTGAAGCCAAAGAGCGCATTCTCAGCGAGATTACCCTCGCTCATGAGCCCATTGAAAGATAGATGCCGAGCACAGAAATACACTTGAAGAGGAAAGCCAAAGTGCACAACCAATTCCAAGCAAAAGCACTAATCCCTCCACACAAGCACCTTCAGCATCGAGAACAGTATCATAAAGTTGACTAAGCAATAACTGACAAAATACTAAACAAAGCAAGGCACAGATTGAAGCGCCCAACCCCAACCCCAACCCCAACCCCAACCCCAACCCCAACCCCAACCCCAACCCCAACCCCAACCCCAACCCCAACCCCAACCCCAACCCCAACCCCCCTCTTCAGATTCTAGTGCAGCGACATTTTCGATATTAGTTCTTATAATATTCTATTATAATTAGTTTCCAAAGAATAGCTTCCAAAGAAGAATGCATCGGCAATCAATGAACTGTATTGAGGAGGAGCTCTATTTTCTGTTTGATTGAGGTTGACTCAGTTCTTTTGTAGATGCTTTCCAAGACTGGCAAAGGGCTGTTCTCAGCCAGTTTATCCCTAAGATCATGGATAGTCAAGGCAAATATGTTTAGAATATCCAAACAGATCTCAATGACATCATTAAACTCGATGGTAGATAGTATCTGAGACAATTTGCCTAACACTTAGGTTTAGTCAATAAATTTGATGACACTCTCTTCATTCTCCGATGATACCCTGACCTTTGAGTTTGTCTATATGCTGCCATAGATAACAATTTGGAGGGTTGCTCGCAGATAGGTCAGTGCTGATTTCAAGAGAGGATAGTTGTCGATCTGTTTATCTATGGATTTGATCTGTGCGGCCATTTCTAGGTAATAGTCCTCTCCCTCGAGATCTATCTCGGACGAGTACTCGGCCAGCAGAAGATAGCCGATGTCATAGCAGTACCTTTTGACGTCGGGGTGTCGGTTGTCGTGGCAGTACATCAGATTTGTGATGAAATGGGCCTCTTTAATCCTGGAATACCCGTCTGCTGCCTTGCCATTGCCGGCATCACTCTCGATGAACCTCTTCACTGCCTACAGATACTTCAGCACAATCTTTGTCTTCTTCTTCTGGCAGTACACCTTATACACCTGCATTAGCTTCCTATTTAGGATTTAATAGTGATGTAGACTGATGGTGCTGGCATGGTCGATCAACCCCTGAGCGATGTACCAATCGATCTCTTCGGAATTCAGCCCTTGAATTTATTCCAATGTATTCAGAAGGGTTTTATACTCCTGAAAATTCAGCGCCTATGCGTTTGACAGCAGACTGCAGCAGAAGTAATTGAAGACCATCATCGAATGCTCTTAGATAAAGTTCTTCTGCAATCTTTCTCTGAGGTAGTTTGTGAGGTCGTACGATAGCATCTTCTCCATCACATACGCACTGAGGGCTTATTTATGATAGAGGAGGTTGGCCAAGAGCCACATGGTCAGTGTCTACCGTTCTGGCTTCAACAGCATCTTAATTATGCTGTTGAGGCTGTCTTTGAACTCTTCGGTCTGTGCCTTCGTTGGAATGCCATTTGAGGAGCTTAGCATGTTTATTAGAACTGTCATTATATTGTTGTAGACATGCGAGCATGTGTTGGTTGGGAGCTTTATTCCAAATGTTGCCAAATTGTCGATGTTTCCCGCCAATATTAAATATTCCATGAAAACTTCCCTCAGAATGTCAACTAAGCTTGGAAAAGCTGAGCATAGTCTGATCTGCTCTAAATGCTCAACCATTTCGATTGGATTCTTGGCTGAGACTATTTCCCTGCACAATTGCTAGCTTCCCTCAGCTCCCTCCGAACTTGAGTTCAAAGCAAACAAATTCGCACGCATAACTGCCATCCTCTCATGAATACCCCTCCGCCTAATCTCGACAGAGTAGGCCTCACGCTTCTCATTGATGTCCATTTTTCTAATAAAATCAGCTAATTATAAATTTAAGGATGCGATTCGGAAAGAATCTAACCAAATATGCAATACCCGAATGGAGATAGTGCTACGTCAACTACGAAGCCCTCAAAATATATGTCGAAATCATCAAATGCATTGTGGAGGGCATTCAGAAGCTCGAGGAGGAACTCAATAGGGAGAGATCTATGCCCACGATAATGTAAAACACAGAGATAATCTCGAACGACAGAATGTTGGAGTATGAAACGAAGCAGGGGGAACTCAGGGCGGTCCTTCACGGAACCAATCATCTGTTCTTTCAGGCGCATCATCGGCATATCGACATTGCTGAGCTATTCTATCAAATGAAATTCCTCGAAATGAAGGAGAAATTTGCAGTCTGTGTTGGCATTTCAGTAAGAGGGATCGATGAGCTCAACAACCCTATATTCCTAACTCTGATTGAGTTCATTTATATCGAAACAAAGTTCCTGTACGAGTTGAAGTTTACGAACTTAGAAGCCGAAAGAAAGATACTTAAAAAGCATAAGAAGTACTCGAAGGAGTTGGTGGACACCCCTGGAAAAAATCATGATAAATTTTGGAGGATGGAACGGATGCTCATCTCATTCCTAGGCGAGATCGAGGATTTCTATGTGACTCACAATACTTCAGAGCAGTCCAAGGTTGCCAGGGAGAACCTGCGCAAGCTAGTCGTCAAGAATGAGGCGGAAGAGTCGGACTCCTTCTGCTGCGGGCTGTGGGTTGGGATCAGCTTCTCTCTTTTGGTGGTCCTGGTGACAATTCTGGCCTACACAGAAACCCATGTGGAGACAGACGTGCAGTTTAAGCGAGACTTTCCGACGTGGAGGGAAGCGCCATCTTCATCTTCTACATCTGGATCCTGGGCTTCAACATATGGATGTTCGAGGAGTACAAGATCACCCATCGCCTGGTCTTCAAGTACAACGACCATCACTACTCCACCTCGACGGACATGTTCAAGACGGCAGGCGTCTTCACCACCATATTCCTGGTGCTATTTCTCCTGTATGTGCTTGAGATCACGGCCATCGCTCCTGACTTGGGCCAGCTGAGAATGGAGTACATCTGCTTGATCATTTGGTGCTTGCTGATATTGTACTTGATCCTTCCTCTCCCGATCCTCAACCTTCAGGGCAGACTCTATGCAATTAAGACAATGTTTTTGTGTGTGTTCTGCTTGTACAGTGGGGTGATCTTTCCCGTGATATGGATGACAGACCAGCTCGTCTCTCTCGCTACACCCTTTAAGGACTTTGCCTATACAATCTGCTACTATAGTGAAATTGATTTCAATTCGCCTGATGTCAACCCCTGCAATGAGAGTAACAGAGTATAGATCGTCCTTGTGGTGGGCGCAGTGGCCTACTCGCTCAGGATCCTGCAGTGCATCCGCCAGGGCTATGATAAAGGAGAGTACTTCCTCACACGATAGATGTGGAACACCATTAAATATCTTTCATCCCTAATTGCTTTAATCCTGTCCTTTCTGTACAAGGCTGGCAATCCGGACATCTTCATGGCATGGATAATCTTCGCAGTGATTGCCACACTGTACTCCTATGTCTGGGACGTCAAGGTCGATTGGCAGCTGTTCTAGCCCAATGACCGCAACCTGTTCCTCCGCAAGTACATAACCTTCCAGCCCAAAAGAAATTACTACATTATCATGGTGTCGAACTTTCTGATGAGGTGCGTGTGGATTCTCACTCTCTCGCCCAGCATCACTAACTCTTTTGGCAGTTCGAACATATTTAGCCTCGTCACGGGGATGATTGAAATCTGTAGGAGAGGGATTTGGAATTTGCTCAGAGTCGAAAGGTAGCACATTATTAATTGTGGAAATTTCAAAGCATTGCCTGATACAATTGAGATTGAAGAAAAGCTAGCAAAAGGGCTGGGTTAGCAGGAAGAAATAAGAAGCTAAAGTCATTCTGATGACAGTATAAAACTGAAGAAATAGTTTCTGCATTTGATACATCAAAAAATAGAAGAGAAGGAAAAAGTTTAAATGCCTTATAACAGCAACTATAAGAAGTAAACCCTAAAAAAAGTGCATGAATTGCTGTAGAATATTCCAGAAGCACGGAAGAAGAAGTGACAAAAGAGGATGATATATAACCAATCTAATCGAATTCTAGCATCACGAAAACCAATGGAACATATACTGATTCAATCTATCATGGACAGGAGAACACGTAGACCATATGAAGGTGGTTGTTGTGGATTTCTTCCACCTCTTCCCTTAGAATCCCTCCCTTTTAGAGCAGGTAGAGTTCTACAATGCTGATGATTGCGTTTGCCTTGTAGATGGCTTTTAGCTCTTCGAATGTCTCAATGTTCACCTGTTAGCCTCCTTCAGAAAGGTTGTCCTCAGATCTTTTGATGAGAAGGTGCTTGTTCACCATTTGAATGTTGTAATTTGGCGGCAATTTATTCTTCCCCTCCCCTTCACTAAAATACAGGAACAGACCCTCAATGAGCTTATCTCCCCTCGCCATCAAAGACATTCTCACTTCATGCTGGTAGTGCAGCTCAACGCTATGTCCATAGTCACTGCCGAAATGGAGCTAGACTCTCAAGGCTTGATGGATCCTTGGGTAGGGTCGGATGGTGCATTCTTCTCGTTCATGCGTGAACTTAACCTTCATTTCGCAGCCCTCGTGGCAGTAGTGAATGTGCTCGCATTGAGGACAGTATTTGTAAATAGGAGTATATTTTCCACAGTTACGGCACTGTGCACACACGCTATCATTGCCACCATTCAGAACAATCTTAAACTCCTTCATGATGTCTACTGCATTCTATGGATCATGATCCAGAATCAGCTGTAAATCTGAATGGTAGTATTTATCTCCCTTGTACAGATGAAGCTAGTTTCGTTTTATGATGCTGCAGATGATTGCTTTGGTCTTGCTCAATTGATTGGCTTGGGCTATCAAGGATAAATTGGCTATGCTTTACTATTTGAGGTTGAACTGAAGGAACAGAGAACTGTTTTCCTCCTATTCAACCTTTTTTAATTTTATCATGCGCTTTATCAATTTATTAATAATGCCTTTCGATGAAGCTATTTGCATTTTAATTTGTATAAAGCTGATGAATAATCAAAGTATTGATTCAAGCAATAGTATTGAGCCACTCATCAATGCCATTCGCAATCAACAATACGAACTGTTCCTTTAAATCATAGATAATCCCAAAAACTAAGGCTACAAGCATGAGTTTACAGAAGATGAATCAATGACACTACTCTAGGAACTGACCCTATCCACAAACAACAGTCCCAAATAATAACCCGACATCTAAGCAATGCTCACAATAACATCACTTCTCATGACCAACAACCCCAGCTATAAAAAAGACATTGACCTCCTTACAAAGATTCTCCACTCGGCAGACTCTTTCAAATACATTTTTATCTTCTACAACCAGGCGTATTTGAGGATGCCAGCTGATGATGCTCTCAGGAAGGTGAAGTATCTGTCGGTCTTGGATATATTCTTCATTTTGGTCAGGTAAAAAATATTCAGTGATGTTGCTCAGCTGGGAAAGGAGTTTGTGAGCTGTTGTCGGGCTCTTCGCAATGAGATTGAGACTGAGGGCGAAGAAGTCATTCAAGTTAATGAGTTTATCGCAGAAACCAAAGCCAAATGGATATAATCTTTCAGCAGCCTAGGCCAACAAAATCAGAAGTAAATTAAAACAGAATCACCCTCCCATAAAAACAGAGCACTGCTAGCTCATCTGTAAACTCTATCTCAGTTCATCTCAGAAAAACAATCAGAAAAAGACTCCCTGAAACTGTTCGTATGCACTAACTTGAGTAAGTATAGCCTCACATTGGATGACTGCCTTCCTTCTGTGTTTCTATCGAGTATGCATGCACTCAATCAGGATGTATATACTTTGGAGTATTTGTTCAGGAAATATAGTCGATGTGTGGTTCGCTAGCTGCCCGGGAAGCCAGAGCATTATTAGGTCAGTTAGAGCAAGTCCGCTGCGATTGGTCATCTTGTTAGCATCTTATGCTAAGTGTTGAGTCAATGTGGGGTGAGATAGAGCCTATTGATTGATGGGGATCTCACTTTCGTCAACCTAATCTCATGTCTTTCTATTTATCTGGGATTTATTGATCGAAAAACCAATGTTCATACTGCACTGTCTAAACTGATGAATGGCCTACCTTTCTTGAGTGTAGCTCATCGCTAGTATGTTTGGAGGACGCTAATTGAAGCTAGCGAAGATTGCAATTATAAATCATACTGCATAAGCCAATACCGTAAAATGCTGACCCCTAAAACAAGCAGTCAAACCACCCACAAAGCAACAGGAATGCTGTTGAGATAGTTTGCATCGATATAGCCGAACAGCAACATAAACTTGATGGGGCACTGGCTGGCCCTGATCTTCTACTGGCTGCTGGCAGTTAAATCCATCCCAACAGCCAGCCCCATCCATCCTGACTACCAATCGCATATCAGAACAGTTGCAGCCAAGTGCAGCACCTTGAAAAAAGCACTGAATGTCCGCATACAAACAGATATCCCAGAATAGACTAAGAATTAAATCCTACTGTGCATCTATCGCATTGATGAGCTCAAGATCATTCAAGAGTGATGGTTAAATTATAATTCAGATGTGTATTTCATTCATAATATCATTGGCCTATAATGGAGCATTAGCAAATCAACATCGACAGACTGCATCTTACACCTCCTGAACGAGGGTACTATGAGCATAAGAAGTATGCCATTCGATCAACTTTAGATGTTTTAAGCTTTGCGTCAATAATTTTAACTAATCTGTGCTGACCTAGGCCGAGAAGTCGTGTACAAAGGATTGCCTCAACAAGCATAGAGAAATGTAGCGATTCATGATCTAAAAAATGCATAAAACGATGCAAGCATTAATCATGCAGGACCAATCCCTCAAGCAAGCCTATCTCGAACAACAGAATAAGATCTGATCTTTTCTATACAGTATAATGAATTGGACTGTTAAATATATTTGATCTCAAATGATAGGCAAAGATGGCAAGAACAAATAGAAATAGAGAGAGAAATTCACGATAATGATCCGTGTTCGGCCCGCCCTCTCTGAGGATGCTAAAATCTACAAGCCTTTTGAAACTGAAGATATCATCTCGGTACTATGGTTACTGATTTAGTGTACGAACAGCACTGTGACGATTTTGAGAAAGAACAACGAGGAGAAGACTTTCAAGTTCAATCAAGTCTTTAACCCTTCCCCACAAAGAGACATCTACGAGAAGAGCTCACATCTCATTGAGGCTATCTTCGATGGATTTAACTCTACATTTTTGGCGTATGGGCAGACTGGAACTGGCAAGACTCATACTGTATTTGGGGATACTCCTGGCGTTGATGACAGTGGGTTCTTCAGTCGAGCCGTAGAAGATATATTTGGCACCATCAAAAAAAGAATGCAGTCAAGGCAGTTTGCTGTCCGAGTGAGCTTTGTAGAGTTCTATTTAGACAACGTCTACGACCTCATTGCGAACAATTCAAAGGTACTGATGACGGGAGCATAGAAATTGGAAATAAAGGAGGCATCAGATGAAGGGATATTTATCAAGGATCTGGTGGAATCCCCTGTGAAGTCAGCAGAGGAGCTATTTAGCTGTGTCAAGCAGGCCATCAAGATCCGGAGGACAGAGGAAACATCCATAGTATTAAGGCTGCTATCTGTAGAACAGGCGGTCATCACGCAGCCATGCCATCATTCAAATCAATCTGCTGCAAAGATGGAATGAAGACGGGTAGACTAAGTATCTCAAAGGCATCCTCAAGATTGTTGACTTGGCAGGGAGTTAAAGGGTCTCAAAGACGGAATCATATGGCAGTAGACTAGACGAGGCCAAAAGGATCAACAAAGAAATCACCACATTAGGCAAATGCATCAACATGCTCGCACTGGCCGAGAAATAAGGCAAGATTATTAGCCAAGTACATGCATACATAATGCAGGATATTTCAAACAAGTTCAACTTTAATAAATCGCATATTCCCTTTAGGGATTCGAAAATAACGAGGTTCTTATCTGAGTCTCTGGATGGCAAATCCAAGATCACGCTTTGTGTTTGCATTTCTAAGTTTATGATTCATTTGGAAGAGACTTTTTCCTCATTAATGTTTGGATCGCAAGCTAGCACGCTTAAAATTGATTCAAGAAGAAACTAAGTCTACACTCTGACAAAATCAATTGAGAAGATGAGTCACTCGAGAGAGGGGCACTACGAGACGCCGATGAAGAGTAAGTCAGAGTTTCGCAAAAATCAAACTCACATGGTCGTAAATAGTACACTCCTGCATTATTCAGATTCGACAGACCCTCAAAAAAACAAAGCCTCTACAAGTAATCTGGTTTAAAAATTTAAAAAGGAAGTCTCCTAGATCAACGAATATTTAAAAACAAAGAAAATCAACCCATAAAGGCAGAGCAAGTAGAGATTGGAATAGAATTTAATCGCCATGCAAGGTAGCTATTGCAATATGAAGAAATATTTAAGCTATATAGAGAAAAAGCAGAGCTGAAGCAGGAGTATTGATTGATCGCAAAAATAAAATCACTTTTCGTTGGCTTGGCTTCAGTCATTTTTATTGTCCTGTAATTGGCTGTTTGATGGGTCAAGGGCGATGGCCAGCTCCTTGATGACCCAGAACAGATCCTCCCTCCGTACTTTATCATCTATGAACTACTCCTTGAATTCCAAAATGTCAGCTAACTTTTCACACTGCTATGGCCCATCATCGATAAAAGTTGAGGATTAACTGAGATTCCTATCCTTTATCTTCAAATGGACTTCCCCATAACTCCTCATTTTAGCAATTAGTTCCAAATAAATGGATTTCTAATTTGTCTGATAGATACACTTGAGGAGCTTGATGAGCTCATACCATTTGATTATATAGTGGGACTTCCTCGTAGCCTTAAACTCAAGATAGCAGTTGTTGTTATGCACATTGATCTCCACCCGATGATAGAACCTGTAGCAGCGCTTGCAGAGGAACAGTGTTTTCGAGGGCTGAGAGACGATGTTGGAGGGGCATGAGCTCTAGCTTTCTGATTATGCACTGTCTTCCTTCTGCTTTTTATAACTTTCTTCTTCTGGCTTTTGGATGTCTCTTCGTGATGATGCTTGGATTATTGTTTAAGAAGGATCTTATATATTTGACTTAAAAGTAAGGGTTTTTGGGGTGATAGGCCGGCATTTCATCTCGCGAGTCAAACTGTTCATTCTAGGCTTTTTCTTGATTTCTTCGACCTTTTTATGAGAAACACTGACTTTGTCAGTCATTTTTCCCTTCCAAAAAAATCCAGAGCTCTTCAGCTGAAAAGTTTCATCATAAACTTTAAGCTTATGATTGCCTATATATTGAAGCTTCAATGATTCTGACATTACTTCAGTTGTTCGAGAGACTCTGTTCTCCACTTTGGAGCTCAGTGTTTTCTCACGATTCAAAGGAGATCTCTTCCACTTTGTTTGTAATGCTACAGACTGATAGCATTTCATTTGATAATGCTGATGATGCAACTCTTTAGTTATCAGATAATGCTGTAATTTTCTTTCCTACGAAATTGTGTATTTCATACAGTTTTAATAAATGATTGAGAGTAGTTTTAACTTATAATTCGGGGATGTTTAAAAATAAGGTGGACTTTGAAAGTGATTCAGAGGAATAGGAAGATATGGATATTCAGACTTGCAATTACCAAAGGTCAGCCTTGTATGGCTAGCCCTTCTCCAATCCTATAATTATTGAAGATAACAAATAGTCGATATCAGAAACTGAGGAGGATGATCATTTGAAGCCTAAAATGAAGAATAGGGCTTAGCAGCATCTCAGTATTGAGAATTCTTCGAACTTATACTCTAAGAATGGCAGTTCCGGAAATAGAATCGATCGTAGACCATTAACTGCAGCCTATACATTCAAACTGAAGGGCTCAGCCATGAAAAGAAAGAAGCATGATCCGGTTTCGTTGTTTCAGCAGACCTCTATGCATTGGAAAAAGGACAAGTTCCTGACAAATAGGGCCAACAACAGGGAAGGGAGGAAGCTCGACTTAGATAAGAGAAACAAGGACAGCAAAATTCTTGCTTGATGAATGCATGAATATATGAATGATATTGATATTTGAATGGACCATCAAGCGAAGAACTTGTTGAGCTTTCCGAAGTCTATGATGAACATTCTGCTTCGAACAACATCGTAACTGGTGCTGGCAGTGTAGAAAGCAGAGGTGCCACTGACACGATAGAATAGTTTGTAGTACCTGAAAAATCCTTTCATTCGGACATAGACCGAGAATAATTTTGCGTTGTTTAACTCTTTTCTGTTGGATGTTTCCACTAGGGTGGTTACATTCTCGAGGTAGGAGTCCCCTTCCTGCTCTTTCTTGCTGAGCTCTGTATATCCATTTGTTTAGGTTTCGATCAGATTGATAATCGAGGATAGATCTTATTTTTCTTCCTTTTCTTTTTATAGTCTCTGCTTCTCTTCTTCTCTTTATTTCCTTTACTGCTCTTCCTTCTACCGTCTTTACTGCTCTTCCTTCTACCGTCTTTTCTGCTATTCCTTCTACCGTCTTTACTGCTCTTCCTTCTACCGTCTTTACTGTTCTTCCTTCTACCGTCTTTTCTGCTATTCCTTCTCTTGTCTTTCCTGCTATTCCCTCTATTTTCTTTCTTTCTCCTCCCTTTCTTTTCTTTCTTTCTCCTCCCTTTCTTTTCTTTCTTTCTGCTCCCTTTCTATTCTCTCTTGCTCCTATCTTTGCTGCCTCTCTTGTTTCTACCTCTATTGTTGTTCCCTTTTCAGTTGCTCCTCCTTCTCCCTTTCTAATTCCTCCTGCTTGATCGCTTCTTGTCTCTCCTTTTACTGTTGCTTCTCCCTCTCTAGCTATTGTCTTTCCCTTTCCTCCCTCTCTCTTTCCTAGCTTGCTTGCTCTTTCCTGATTGGACTGTCAGTTCCTTCTATCATTTTATTTGATAGGACAGAAACTCGATAGTTTCCAGGAGTGATACTTGCCCTGACTTCCCAGATCTTCCCCTCAATAACAGCTCTTAACTTCCAGTAGGTGACTCCTCCCTCAACTCTTTTACCAATGAAGGCCATTTCTGCATTCTTATACATTGGATGGGCTCTGGCGATTTTAGCTTTTGTAATGAGAAAGAGTAGATCTCTCGCCACATCACTGGCAGAGAACTACTCATATTCTTCCTCAACCATCCTTTCGCCGTCAAGAGTGACCACATAGTTTGCTTGAGTGATGTGAGCAAGGATTTCCCAATTTGTGTAATCTTCTTTTTGGAAGATAATTTTATAATAGAATAGATCCTTATCTTCATTTTTGTAAGCTTCAATGATGTTTTGGTTGCCGTAGCCCTCATATTTTTTATTGACTGTGTACCTGATGGCTGTTAAATGGAGGTCTCTGAGGATCTCGCCATATGTGAGTTTGGTGTACTCATTTGCTTCCTTCTTTGTCCCTTCTTTGGTTGACTTCTCTTTTTTGGCTTCCTATTCCTTCCGAGCTTTCTCCTTTTCCTTCGCCTCCGCCTCCGCCTTTCTGGCCTCCTCCTTTCTCGCCTCCTCCTTTCTCGCTTCCTCTTTTTTCGCCTCCTCTTTCCTCGCCTCCTCTTTCCTAGCTTCCTCCTTCCTAGCTTCCTCTTTCCTAGCCTCCTCTTTTCGAGCTTCCTCCTTCCTAGCTTTCTCTTTTCGAGCTTCCTCCTCTGACTTGATTTCCTCTGAAGTTGGCTTCCGTGGGTCTTATATTTTGTGGAAACTCAAGAGTTGGACCCTTCTTCTAACGTATTCTCCAATGGCCTGATAGAACTAATTAGACGTCTTATTTTTATAGATCAAAACTAAAATAGTCTTTCTGCCGGTCTTATAAACCCTTTTTTAGTTTGAAAATTGTTGTATCTGTGAATATACCTTTGTGGAAGAATATTTACTTCTTACAAATCGATCTAAATGACTTATTAGTCTTGATCTCATTGACAAAGAAGTCGATGTGTAAGTGCCACTGGGCAGTTTATACTAAGGCTTGACACTTTTTTTCGGTTCGCTCTTTGATGGAGTTTCTGCTGGCTTTGGTGGATCTTTTTTTTCCTATTCCTTCTTTTCCTCGACCTACTCCTTCTGCTCTCCTTCCTCACCAATATGAGTGGGCTCTTCTATTTTCTAAAATGAAATTTCTTGGAAGACAAAAGATTTAACATCAGTAAGCATGACGCCCCGATGATACTCTCCATTTGGCAACTTATACTCCAAGTATATATGCTAGGTGCCATTGCTGTACTTCCGAAGGTAGGCACTCACAACCTCTGCCTATCTGATTTCTGAGTATTGGGTACGCAGGACTTCATCTGCAACCATTGCTCCCTCTCTTTGGCTTTCGTCTATCCCATTCTCAGACTGGCTAAAGTCGGTATTGATTCTCAGGTCAACATATGAGGGCTATTGAGAGAGCGATGTGGAGATGGCAAGGGCCATCAAGACCACATGGAAATATTTTAAATTCATAAAATTAATATTCGATTTCGATTCGATTCCAGTATTCTTAATGAAATCAATAATCCAAAGGTAAGTAGGACTTCCAAATTATATTCAGGCACCTTAATTCTCGCCCTGAACACATGCCGTCATTATTGGGA
>CAXHSH010000994.1:0-25057 GCA_964019135.1 Arenicola marina
CGAGTGAATGAAGAAGCCATATTGTTTGAAGTCTTCAATCTGCGATCAAGTACTATTATGAATAGGTAATAGATGAACAAGTCCTTTTGCTTTGATGAAACAGTAAATCATTTTAATCGCTATAGATATCGCCATGTAAACTGTAATATTCTCGCGTTACAGTACGATTAATCGTCAATGACACGTGTATATAATCAATGTAATCAGGCCATGTGAGATCCTATAAGCTGTGTAATATGTTTGTTTGTTGTTAAAAACCTAAGGGATATGTATCGAGTAAACATATTAACGCAAATACAATCATACCATTTTGCAATTTTTTTATTCCTATATCACTACATGAATACCATTACCCGCTACAACATCTATCGTGGTCAAAAACTGAGTATCACAAAAATATACACCTTGATATCATATTATTATACATGACAATTTAGACCAATGGGTAAGAGGTCTTGCACGCGGTTTGCATAAAACGCAGGGACTGCCGGTGAGTGATACGCGGAAAGTGAACAGATTGGAAATTATGAATATAGTTGTCATTGCACATGGTGTTTGGAGACCAATACTCTCGATATATTCGTGACATGGAGTAATTTCGACATTTGAAATATAAGTAAAATAGACAGTATTCTCCGCATACATCTGTGCCAAGTGACTGCCACACCGCTCTCATGGGTTGTTGAATAAAATATTCCAAGTGTTTAAGGTTCACATAGGCACGAATTGGTTTTCCTAGTGAGTCAAACATCTCAATTTTCCCCCGATGACACTAAACTTTAAATGTCACACGTACGTATACTAAACACCAATATTTATATATATATATTATATTCATCTACACCAGTGTAACTTTCACCATAATTCAGGATTGGTCATCCATAAATACATCAAATGTAACTTAGTGGATACATAAACATTTAGGATAGATGTATCTTATCCAAACCTTTCGGGTAACATTCAACACAGTCAAAGTACCCCCTCCTGATTTTGGTGAGATGACATACAATCAACCAACTCGGTGAGTTCCGGAACACACTTATCATGGATCGTGTTGAGATGGAACTTAAGTAAATTCCACTGCTTTAAATCGAGAGTAATTCCTTTTCGGGTCGGCACGGGCGTATCTTGTGTATCCGGCAACCAGTATTTTCGAATATCTAGAAACTGGCACGGGGTAGGACCTCGGCCATCACCAAACCTCCGAGATGATATTTCCGTGGATTGGTGGTCTGTTGCAATTCTCGATCTATGGTGTTTGTCAATGTCTGCAACATCTTCCAGCGGGTTGTGATGAGGATTGACACCCCACTTTTGTAGGGTAATCACGGCCGTTGTCTTGACATACCCACTTTCTAATATCAAAGCGTAAAACGTCTTTGAAATACTGAACAGTTAAATAGACATTCTCTCCGATGCACTCTTGACAGCGTATATCGTGAGTTTGCTCGGAAGTACAATGCGTATTCTCCCATTTTCTTTTCTTGGCCAGCGGGATGAGTGGTAGCCGATTGGAGGGAGCAAAGCCCGCTGTTGTCTTGTGGGAAGTCATGTCTTTGTGGTGAAAAGATGGAGACCGCCCGTACATTATATTCACAAAGTCCCTCTCCACCTCCTCGTCATCCACCCACTTGGGACGTGTCTGAACATGCTTTGGCGAGGGTGTAAAAATAGCATCACGACTGACGTCATACATCGGCGTGGCTTTGTCATCTGTTTAAAGATAGACAGAGGGGCGTGGCCAACAGGCTTTGTACGCACGGGTAATCGCTGTAAGTGAGCGATCAATCACTTTTTTAATCCCAACAACTCAAGCCCGCGTTATAATAAGACTGAGTCGCTTCACTACGTTTTATAATAATTGGTTCATGCACTACTGTGTGTGAAATGTGTGATTGATGTTAAAGGTCACAGAAAAGAGCCGTGGATGTTTTAAAACTCATCAAAATGCTACCTTTGTGAAAGAGCGGTGACTTTAATGACTTGTCTGCGAGCGACAGATGTTTCGTGGTCTTTGTCTTGATGTGTAGAGTTGCAGCGACAATTATTTATCTTCGGTCGGTTATTTTTTTTAAATGCGCGTTTGAATTCACCGGTGGTAGGACAGTGAGTCGAGCCGTCCAGCGCGGGCGAGACAAATATCGATTTTTCCAAGCCCCTCAGCACCGCGCTGGCCGTCACGACCTACTGATTTTCAAAAGTTCGGGCGAGCCAGCGAGCCAGTCAGCGGAGCGTCATGTGGTTTTTGGCGGGGTATTGGCCGACGGTCTGTGTACGCACAAGTTTGGGAGTGTCGCTGTGATATATTGTGAAATATCGGAAGGAATAATCACCTTAATTTTAGTTTCGGTTGTAACATTATGCAACTGTCGCCGATGTAATAAGGATGCATCTATAAACCGTTCGAACAAAACAAGTCGTGGAGACAAGCGCCCGGTTGGCGTCCTTTTGTCGCGAGGGAGAAGAGTTATGACAGTTGTTTGATGAGTCAGTCTATTATTTCGATAGTAATAAGCGGGCTTTATGCTCTTCACCTCAGGTATTATTTATCTGCAAGCCATTAATACGTCGGCCGGAAAGGTCAATGGGTTAACCTCTTCAACAACCGCCTGTGGGCATTTAATTATACCTTCCCCTCCTAGATAACTAGGCGTGGCAGCTGATTACTATGTGGTGGCAGTAAAATTTACTGTTGTATATGATACGAGGCGTCATTGTGTACTGATGGAAACATAAGAAGCTTGTGTTATAGGTCCACCCTTCCCCCTGCCCCCCTTTCTCTCCCCCATCTATTCACTGACGATTCTGAACACGTGACTCCCATGCTACACCTGCCCTCTTCGTCAACGATGCAGTTTTAAAATCATAATGGAGTGAATGGTGACGTCATTGACATTTAGTCATCTGTTTGTTCAGGACCTATATAAAACGGGAGAGATGAGTTAATTGGTTGTTTCTTTATGTTGGCAACCCCTTGACCTCTGTAGCCGACGTTTTGTTTGCTTGCATATGCATCCAAAAGAAGGTAGGGAGGGTGAAGGATATAGCATCAATCGCCTATGTCATTGCTATACACGTTCTTGGGGAGTGTCTGTGGGGTTTTTTATTGCATTGGAGTCCGACGGCACGTTTAAACGAGTTTGGGGAAAGAGCGACTGGCTCCCTCCATACACCATACACTCACAATATTCCTATTAGGTTATTTTGCTGTTACTCCGTCAAGTGAAAACTATTATGGTGCATGACCGCTTTTCTAGTTCATTAAAAGAAGCAGTTGCATTTGCTTGTGACATCTGCAACCAACGTCGCATTCATATAACTCATACACCGTTAAAGGAATTATTCTGTAAGTTTGAACATTGTTACTCGTTAAGTCAGTGTAAAGTAACATATATGTTAAAAATGTATTGTATTGAACTTTATTTGTTTTTATTGCACTTTTAAAATCAGCTAAAGTAAAAACACATACTAACATAAATTTTACCAACAATAACCGTATCCATCCATGTCAAGGAACGTAGTCAACAATTAACTTTAGCGTAATTTAAATAACTCACAAATTTCATATGTCACCACGTCACAACTCATTCGTAGGTTTCAACAAGACTTTAAACCATTTGCAAAAGTGATTATAAAAGTGAATGCATCAACTTTAAAAATGATATTTTACGTATTGTATGTATGAAGTATTCGTTTTCCGTCACGTGTTTATATATTTTTTAAACTATCAAGTGTTACAGTAACACAATAAGTTATGCATGTATCATATATTTGTGAAACATCCATTTACCTTATTGCAATACGTCTCGGTTTACACAAACACTTACAACTTTGCAACTAGTCTTGTAGAATGTTATGTTTCATAAAGTTAACAAGTTATTGAATCAACAGATTGACGCGTGTTACGCGTGCGTGTATCGCGAATGTGAACTGAATTAAAAGTCGTCATCACGTTAACGAATTAGGAAGTGAGTATAAACACTGCCATGTAATTTTTAGTGAGTAGCATTTGCGGTAAAAGAAATTCGCTATTGAAATAGCGTTAGCAACAGGCAAGTACTAATTCTACACAATCATGACAAGTTCTTAAATTTTATTTAGTGAACATTGCAATTCTGAAAACAACGATATTTGTGGTGACAACATATCTGCAATGAAGTAAGAGAGAAGTAATCAGACATAAAAAATAGCGAAGCCAACGTGATGTATGTGCGAATTTAATGAATTGAATTCACCGGTATAATCAGATACATTCTAAACTACGGTGCGTAGAGAAGTATTGAATAGACTCATGACTGAGAAGAGTTTATCAAATGAATAACATTTGGAACATAACACAACATATGGATAATATAAACCTAATACTTTTGATTACAATAAAACTCACGCGAGTATTCTGAGAGAACATGTTGTAAACGGAATAAATCATCAGTTTGTAACCATACAAAGAGATGAATGAAACATATCATTTACTTTATCTCGTAACATACATTCTAAACTTAGAAAGAGGATCGTATTAGGTAGTTGTCATAGCAAACACTAACATAAACATAACGAATGAGTTATCTGTCTTTTTTGGTATATCTTGGTGCAATGTATGACGTATCTAACTCGTGTTTTCTCTCTGCGTAGAAGGTATGTCAAAACTGGGAGTATGTATCCTCTTTTTTTTTTTTTTTTTTTTTATACATCAAGAAGTTAAACAGATAGAATAGAATTCTCATGAGTTGTGATGTCAAGGACAATGAATCAGTATTCAGTTTGGTTTTATTACACATATCCCAAAACAGTTTTCTTACTCTTACTCAACCAGATTATGTAGGAATGTATGGTAATGTAATTTTTAGAACCCTTAACTTCCTACATGAATTGATACTTCTAGTATCTAATTAATCTTACCTTAACCTATCCTGAAAGAAATTTCTGGGTCCACTCGTCTCCTGCGAGAATGTAACAATATGTTTATTTGATTTGTAACATTTAGGTTTTATCTACATGAAACGAATGCTTATTTTTTATTTTTAAACTATTAACATTTGTACTGAGTTTAACTCATTTTACTTACCACTCTCTTTCCTCTGGCGCACAGTAAACCGTTATACACTTACACCTATGACTAGTTACAAATGGAAGTATTAATAAAGTTAACAAGTTATTGAATCAACAGATTGACGCGTGTTACGCATGTGTATATCGCGAACATGAAACGTTTGATCCGCAAGTGCCATCACGTATGATATGTTAACCGGTTTGGTGGACACATGTGAAACCAAAAGGTAGAATTCTGTCAGTTGCATGCCGTCATCGAGTTTGTTACATTCGTGTAATTTGAAAGACAACGAAGAAGAAAGATGTCACTTTTTGTATTCAACATAACATCAAGTTTATACTTAATGTAACATGTGTGAAATAAATATCATGTCACATCTATGTACTCAATTGTCAACCGCAAAAGTAAAAAGCTGTAAGTATTGTGTGTGTATTCACTGTAACATATGTCTGTGGATAGTAATCATTTGCATACGATTTTACTTATTGTAGATGACACAACGATGAATAACGTGTTCATGCTAGATATATAAAAACATACACCTCCGTTGAACGAACGGTGTACGAGAAAATTAAATGACTTGTAAATAATATAGATGTGATCCGTACTACACATGTGTCACAATTGACATGATCGTTTGATAGAACAAATATCGGTCTTGTTTTTTTCAAGTGAAGTAAATCGGGTTTGCAGACTGTTAAGAAAGTAACCGAGTGCGTAATACAATATATATATATTTAATGAAGTAATATGTTTGGGAAAAGAGTCGTTATATAGTTTCGCTGTATGTTAACATACTTGAACACAAGAAAACGGTAACAAAAGTTAATGAATGATTGAATGCGAATATTTTCTTTGATATGTTTTGGATGAATTAGTTAACATTAATGCTACTGACTAACAACAACAACCACGGGAACCACCATAACCATAATATCGCCAACTGTTTGAGTCAAAGGACAAAGTGTGCATGTGAAAACTTGTTTTATAAATGTAATGGTAATACCAAAGATCTCTATACATCTTCTATTCTCTAACCACACAACTCTCTACCCCTCACCTCTTAACATAACGTATTTTCCAAAAATAGAAACCGCATGTATGTCCCCTGCATCCTCTCTGAGATGGCTACATCACTGATTATCCAGACGTAATTCCTGTGATCATAGCGTTTCATTTCACATTTGTCTCAACACAGTTTATAACAGGGCCAGCTATAGCCCGTTATTCTCTTAATCGTTGGTAAACTTCCAGCGCAATCTTAATTTACACTACTAACTTTGCAAAAAAATAATAATAAATAAACGTAAGCTTTCTTGCATTAAATACAGAAATTTATAGTATACATAAGTACTCTTGACGGTTGTCTATTGAGTCTCCTAATGCGGCATAAAATAGAAAATTGATGCTATATGAATTGCTAAACATGTAAAATGCTACCTATATGTTTCACAATTTTCTAGTGAGCTACATACATGTTGCACATAACTTGTACTTTATGCCATTTGAAACATAAACTTTACATAATAATTTCATAGTCGTTTCACTATTGTCTAAGTATTGCCCCGAATGGTACATAGAACATAAACTTGATTGCTTATGAAGCATCAAATACACAAACTTATATAATAATGCTATATTTTTAATCATTGTGTTATTCTAGTTATGCGAATGCTGCACAAAATTTAATTCATAATGCAATGAAACAAACTAATTTTGTCCTATTATCATTGCAGTATGTTACACATAACTGTTTCTAAACCTTAACCACCATAGCACTAGCACGCACAGAGGTAACAACACCTCATTCCTCCCTACCCTGATATCATTTATAAAAATAGAGAAGGCAAGCATCTAAACTCCGAAAGGGGAAGCCCCTCAACGCTCCACCCACCCTGCTTTAGCCAACCATTGACGTCATTGCTAAAAATAGTGCATACGCGCCCCCACGCCCCCTCCATCAACCACCCTCTCCTCATCGCCTCAACACTAAAAATAGAGCATGCGTGCATAACCACTCTACCCTTCCCCAAGCGTCTCTCACCACCTGTTTTTTTTTAACCAAAGTGTAAAGGTAGTCATGGAAAATTAATTCTCTCTAGCCAACTCAATGTAGGGAGCGGAACAAACCAGTGATGGGGATCTCACTCTTTTCGGCTGTCTTTGGTAGAAATGTTCCGTCAGTAAATTATACTGTCTGATACTGATCACACAGCACCCTCACTGTGTGCAAAAACTTCGGTTACCCCGGCATTCGCACTATGGTAGTCTAATAACGGCCCGCGTGCTTTGTAAAAGGGGATCGAGGATAAACTAACGGGTACATAAATCTTCGACAAAACCACCAATGTACCCTGATTAAACACTCAAAACTGTCGAAACGCCACTACATCGTAATCTTTAGACTAACTATCGGAGTAATCTCAACAGGACATCCAACGTACGTTATGTCTGACAAAACTATTAGTTATAAGTAAAACAAGCCTATCACTTTCTGTTGAAGCCTTACATTTAAAAATAACAACTACACAGAGAAAAAACTATAAACACCAGAACTCATGTTCTCAATCGAAAACAGGGAACTGAATTCAATATTGTCTTTACATTACTGCTCACCCTCATCTCGAAATCCGATGAACAGCCAGCTGGAGTGAACTGCGCACACACCCATTATATCCATCCGCCTACCCTCACCTTCAAGCCAAGAGACAAGCCTCAACACGCTCAGTGGTGACTAGTACTGGCTTTTCCTGGCGACACGCTTCGGTGACTCCACCGGTCTGGGTAGCCTCTCAAATTAATGCATTGGTGTCCTTGGGGTGCGGGCGTGGGGGAGGCGGGTGGGCGGTTAGAGTACGTCCCTCACTCATAGGTGGTAGTATCGGCGCGGCGACATGCTAAATAGGGGCGCGACTCGATGAACTCGGTGAATGCGGCAACCATGTAGGAAAAACGGTCGGACTAGGAGGGAGGGGGGGAAAAGAGGCTGAGGGAGGGCGACTAATTTTACAAGCTAACTGCTGTCTTGGCAGTTACCTGCCGATGACACAGCTTAACGTCACTACATGATTGTGAATACCGATCACCGTCTTGGTTAGGTGAGGGTAGAAGGGAATCGACTATTTCAATACTAATAAGTGCCTGTATGCTCTTCTCCTCAGGTAGTTTTTCATCTGCAAGCAATTAATACGTCGACCAGAAAGGTGAATGGGTTGACCTCTACAACATAAGCAACCAGCTGTCAGGTATTAATTGTCTTCTCTAACCGCTCCTCCGTGGCAGATCTTCAAAAGCTGCCGCTACATCTGTTCCTTTTTTGGATGGGAGAGCTCGTGTATAAGCGTATCTAGACAAGATATCAATGGCTACTAGACTATAGATGTACTTGTCGTTACTCTCCTTGTATTTTACCATATCCACCAAATCCGCATCCCATTGGTAGCCTAAGCGCCCCACCACCACTTGTCGTTCATGAGATGATTTTCTGATGGGTCGGTGAAGAGTAGAAAAACCTAATGCCAAATGTTCATTTGCAATGCAGACAACTGTATTACTCTATTTCATAGTTCACCGCACGTTGATCCATAACTTAAAGATAATTGCAGCCATCTGGTCATCATCTCTACAGCTGCTCGAGCTTGTATTGCACTGGATTGCATGAATCCGCGAACAAGTTATTATAAAACGCAGTGAAGCGACTCAGTCGCATTATAACACGAGCTTGAGGGTTGTCGGGGTTAATAGAGTAATTGGTCGCAGGCTCATTTACAGTGATTATCTCCACCTACGGGACAGATGACAGAAGGGGGGGGGGGGTGGTGAAGATATAATGAGTATGTGGGAAGGGGAGGGGGTGAGAGGGCAGGTGGTTCACGATGCACGTGATAGGGGGCGTGGAGTAGGCGTGAGATGCGGTGACCTTGGCGTCACCGAAGCCTAACGGGGGGGCCGCCTACATCCCAACTCAAATTTACGGTTGCCGCCCGTCCACGACCATCCACTGACACTTTTCAGGCGTTTCGATAGAGGGTGTTAGCCGCCGGGGAATGAATTTACAGTTTAACCGAGAAATCACCCAGGTTCAACAGACACACTAAATAAATATCACTAAACATGAGTTCAGAATTTGTGTAGATCCATACGGTGCGATCCGCCCAACGATACTTTTCGCACTCATCAGATTATAATTTACAATACCTTTTATATGTTGAATCACTATAGTTTGTTAAATATACTTTACATCACCTGTTTAGCAAGGTTCTACATATAGATTACTACAACACCATCAATAGTGAGTTATTGGATTGTTCATTTGATGTTTAACTTCACAGAAATCAACAAACATTATACATAAATGTTAATATTTTACTACAACTAGATCTATCATCATTACATAAAACAGACCTAGTACGTAATGTGAGCGATAACTGAAAACACATCACATTGTATGTTTGTCTTTAAACTAAACAGTCACGTAGCTGTTGACGCATTCAATCATTCATTAACTTTTGTTACCGTTTTCTTGTGTTCAAGTATGTTAACATACAGCGAAACTATATAACGACTCTTTTCCCAAAAAATATTACTTCATTAAATATATATATTGTATTACGCACTCGGTTACTTTCTTAACAGTCTGCAAACCCGATTTACTTCACTTGAAAAAAACAAGACCGATATTTGTTCTATCAAACGATCATGTCAATTGTGACACATGTGTAGTACGGATCACATCTATATTATTTACAAGTCATTTAATTTTCTCGTACACCGTTCGTTCAACGGAGGTGTATGTTTTTATATATCTAGCATGAACACGTTATTCATCGTTGTGTCATCTACAATAAGTAAAATCGTATGCAAATGATTACTATCCACAGACATATGTTACAGTGAACACACACACAATACTTACAGCTTTTTACTTTTGCGGTTGACAATTGAGTACATAGATGTGACATGATATTTATTTCACACATGTTACATTAAGTATAAACTTGATGTTATGTTGAATACAAAAAGTGACATCTTTCTTCTTCGTTGTCTTTCAAATTACACGAATGTAACAAACTCGATGACGGCATGCAACTGACAGAATTCTACCTTTTGGTTTCACATGTGTCCACCAAACCGGTTAACATATCATACGTGATGGCACTTGCGGATCAAACTTTTCATGTTCGCGATATACACATGCGTAACACGCGTAAATCTGTTGATTCAATAACTTGTTAACTTTATTAATACTTCCATTTGTAACTAGTCATAGGTGTAAGTGTATAACGGTTTACTGTGCGCCAGAGGAAAGAGAGTGGTAAGTAAAATGAGTTAAACTCAGTACAAATGTTAATAGTTTAAAAAAAAAAAAATAAGCATTCGTTTCATGTAGATAAAACCTAAATGTTATAAATCAACTAAACATATTGTTACATTCTCGCAGGAGACGAGTGGACCCTGAAATTTCTTTCAGGATAGCTTAAGGTAAGATTAATTAGATACTAGAAGTATCTATTCATGTAGGAAGTTAAGGGTTCTAAAAATTACATTACCATACATTCCTACATAATCTGGTTGAGTAAGAGTAAGAAAACTGTTTTGGGATATGTGTAATAAAACCAAACTGAATACTGATTCATTGTCCTTGACATCACAACTCATGAGAATTCTATTCTATCTGTTTAACTTCTTGATGTATAAAAAAAAAGAGGATACATTCTTCCAGTTTTGACATACCTTCTACGCAGAGAGAAAACACGAGTTAGATACGTTATACATTGCACCAAGATATACCAAAAAAGACAGATAACTCATTCGTTATGTTTATGTTAGTGTTTGCTATGACAACTACTTAATACGATCCTCTTTCTAAGTTTAGAATGTATGTTACGAGATAAAGTAAATGATATGTTTCATTCATCTCTTTGTATGGTTACAAACTGATGATTTATTCCGTTTACAACATGTTCTCTCAGAATACTCGCGTGAGTTTTATTGTAATCAAAAGTATTAGGTTTATATTATCCATATGTTGTGTTATGTTCCAAATGTTATTCATTTGATAAACTCTTCTCAGTCATGAGTCTATTCAATACTTCTCTACGCACCGTAGTTTAGAATGTATCTGATTATACCGGTGAATTCAATTCATTAAATTCGCACATACATCACGTTGGCTTCGCTATTTTTTATGTCTAATTACTTCTCTCTTACTTCATTGCAGATATGTTGTCACCACAAATATCGTTGTTTTCAGAATTGCAATGTTCACTAAATAAAATTTAAGAACTTGTCATGATTGTGTAGAATTAGTACTTGCCTGTTGCTAACGCTATTTCAATAGCGAAGTTCTTTTACCGCAAATGCTACTCACTAAAAATTACATGGCAGTGTTTATACTCACTTCCTAATTCGTTAACGTGATGACGACTTTTAATTCAGTTCACATTCGCGATACACGCACGCGTAACACGCGTCAATCTGTTGATTCAATAACTTGTTAACTTTATGAAACATGACATTCTACAAGACTAGTTGCAAAGTTGTAAGTGTTTGTGTAAACCGAGACGTATTGCAATAAGGTAAATGGATGTTTCACAAATATATGATACATGCATAACTTATTGTGTTACTGTAACACTTGATAGTTTAAAAAATATATAAACACGTGACGGAAAACGAATACTTCATACATACAATACGTAAAATATCATTTTTAAAGTTGATGCATTCACTTTTATAATCACTTTTGCAAATGGTTTAAAGTCTTGTTGAAACCTACGAATGAGTTGTGACGTGGTGACATATGAAATTTGTGAGTTATTTAAATTACGCTAAAGTTAATTGTTGACTACGTTCCTTGACATGGATGGATACGGTTATTGTTGGTAAAATTTATGTTAGTATGTGTTTTTACTTTAGCTGATTTTAAAAGTGCAATAAAAACAAATAAAGTTCAATACAATACATTTTTAATATATATGTTACTTTACACTGACTTAACGAGTAACAATGTTCAAACTTACAGAATAATTCCTTTAACGGTGTATGAGTTATATGAATGCGACGTTGGTTGCAGATGTCACAAGCAAATGCAACTGCTTCTTTTAATGAACTAGAAAAGCGGTCATGCACCATAATAGTTTTCACTTGACGGAGTAACAGCAAAATAACCTAATAGGAATATTGTGAGTGTATGGTGTATGGAGGGAGCCAGTCGCTCTTTCCCCAAACTCGTTTAAACGTGCCGTCGGACTCCAATGCAATAAAAAACCCACAGACACTCCCCAAGAACGTGTATAGCAATGACATAGGCGATTGATGTTATATCCTTCACCCTCCCTACCTTCTTTTGGATGCATATGCAAGCAAACAAAACGTCGGCTACAGAGGTCAAGGGGTTGCCAACATAAAGAAACAACCAATTAACTCATCTCTCCCGTTTTATATAGGTCCTGAACAAACAGATGACTAAATGTCAATGACGTCACCATTCACTCCATTATGATTTTAAAACTGCATCGTTGACGAAGAGGGCAGGTGTAGCATGGGAGTCACGTGTTCAGAATCGTCAGTGAATAGATGGGGGAGAGAAATGGGGGGGGGGGCAGGGGGAAGGGTGGACCTATAACACAAGCTTCTTATGTTTCCATCAGTACACAATGACGCCTCGTATCATATACAACAGTGAATTTTACTGCCACCACATAGTAATCAGCTGCCACGCCTAGTTATCTAGGAGGGGAAGGTATAATTAAATGCCCACAGGCGGTTGTTGAAGAGGTTAACCCATTGACCTTTCCGGCCGACGTATTAATGGCTTGCAGATAAATAATACCTGAGGTGAAGAGCATAAAGCCCGCTTATTACTATCGAAATAATAGACTGACTCATCAAACAACTGTCATAACTCTTCTCCCTCGCGACAAAAGGACGCCAACCGGGCGCTTGTCTCCACGACTTGTTTGTTCGAACGGTTTATAGATGCATCCTTATTACATCGGCGACAGTTGCATAATGTTACAACCGAAACTAAAATTAAGGTGATTATTCCTTCCGATATTTCACAATATATCACAGCGACACTCCCAAACTTGTGCGTACACAGACCGTCGGCCAATACCCCGCCAAAAACCACATGACGCTCCGCTGACTGGCTCGCTGGCTCGCCCGAACTTTTGAAAATCAGTAGGTCGTGACGGCCAGCGCGGTGCTGAGGGGCTTGGAAAAAAAAAATCGATATTTGTCTCGGTCGAAGCCCCGCCCCCACCGTCCAGCGCGCTGGACGGCTCGACTAACTGCCCTCCCACCGGTGAATTCAAACGCGCATTTAAAAAAATAACCGACCGAAAATAAATAATTGTCGCTGCAACTCTACACATCAAGACAAAGACCACGAAACATCTGTCGCTCGCAGACAAGTCCTTAAAGTCACCGCTCTTTCACAAAGGTAGCATTTTGATGAGTTTTAAAACATCCACGGCCCTTTTCTGTGACCTTTAACATTAATCACACAATTCACACACAGTAGTGCATGAACCAATTATTATAAAAACGTAGTGAAGCGATTCAGTCTTATTATAACGCGGGCTTGAGTTGTTGGGATTAAAAAAAGTGATTGATCGCTCATTTACAGCGATTACCCGTGCGTACAAAGCCCGTTGGCCACGCCCCTCTCTGTCTATCTTTAAACAGATGACAAAGCCACGCCGATGTATGACGTCAGTCGTGATGCTATTTTTACACCTCGCCAAAGCATGTTCAGACACGTCCCAAGTGGGTGGATGACGAGGAGGTGGAGAGGGACTTTGTGAATATAATGTACGGGTGGTCTCCATCTTTTCACCACAACGACATGACTTCCCACAAGACAACAGCGGGCTTCGCTCCCTCCAATCGGCTACCACTCATCCCGCTGGCCAAGAAAAGAAAATGGGAGAATACGCAGTGTACTTCCGAGCAAACTCACGATATACGCTGTCAAGAGTGCATCGGAGAGAATGTCTATTTAACTGTTCAGTATTTCAAAGACGTTTTACGCTTTGATATTAGAAAGTGGGTATGTCAAGAAAACGGCCGTGATTACCCTACAAAAGTGGGTGTCAATCTCATCACAACCCGCTGGAAGATGTTGCAGACATTGACAAACACCATAGATCGAGAATTGCAACAGACCACCAATCCACGGAAATATCATCTCGGAGGTTTGGTGATGGCCGAGGTCCTGCACCGTGGCCAGTTTCTAGATATTCGAAAATACTGGTTGCCGGATACACAAGATACGCCCGTGCCGACCCGAAAAGGAATTACTCCTATATATATATATATAATTTGTGATTAGTATACGTACGTGTGACATTTAAAGTTTAGTGTCATCGGGGAAAATTGAGATGTTTGACTCACTAGGAAAACCAATTCGTGCCTATGTGAACCTTAAACACTTGGAATATTTTATTCAACAACCCATGAGAGCGGTGTGGCAGTCACTTGGCACAGATGTATGCGGAGAATACTGTCTATTTCACTTATATTTCAAATGTCGAAATTACTCCATGTAACGAATATATCGAGAGTATTGGTCTCCAAACACCATGTGCAATGACAACTATATTCATAATTTCCAATCTGTTCACTTTCCGCGTATCACTCGCCGGCAGTCCCCGCGTTTTATGCAAACCGCGTGCAAGACCTCTTTACCCATTGTCTAAATTGTCATGTATAATAATATGATATGAAGGTGTATATTTTTGTGATACTAAGTTTTTTTTTTGACCACGATAGATGTTGTAGCGGGTAATGGTATTCATGTAGTGAGATAGGAATAAAAAAAATTGCAAAATGGATGATTGTATTTGCGTTAATATGGTTTACTCGAAACATATCCTATGGTTTTTACAAACAAACAAACATATTACACAGCTTATAGGATCTCACATGGCCTGTTCAACGCAAACATTGATTATATACACGTGTCATTGACGATTAATCGTACTGTAACGCGAGAATATACAGTTTACATGGCGATATCTATAGCGATTAAATGATTTACTGTTTCATCAAAGCACAATGACTTGTTCATCTATTACCTATTCATAATAGTACTTGATCGCAGATTGAAGACTTCAACCAACTTCTTTCACTCGTACTATAGCACGAGAACATAGACAAACAATGATTAATAACCTTGTTGAATATACCTATTTACATACTAATTTATACTATTTATACCCCGTACTATAACGCGGAAACAAAGACTTCAAGCAATTATGAATAACCTTGTTGACAGCTTAATTAGCTATTTACATCGTAATTTATGCTAATTATACCCCGTGCTATAGCACGGAAACAAAGACTTTTGACAAAAATGAATGACCTCATTAACTCGTGACCGGCATTTTCAAATCGATATTTCAAAATTTTCGGTCGCGCTAGAGCGCGACCACAGGGGGGGGGGGGGGGTGAGGGGGTCATGGGGGTAGCTAAAAGCTCAGCTCTATACTACTTATAATGTTTTCACCCACACTATATTTCTCTCTTAATTGATTAGTAAGGGCTTAAATCGACTTCCCAGTAGATACAAATTTTCATCATAGGCCCATTAGAATGATTCATTCGAATATGCGCGAGGATATACAACATCCTGAAAGTTGCCTTATTAATCTATCTGTTCACTCACTTTTTACCCGTAATTAACCAGTAAAAGGGTAAAACGACTTCTCTGTATCGGGAAATTAGCAGAATGGGGACATTAGAGTGATTCACTCAGATATGCTAAAGGATATACAACAACGGAAAAGTCGCCTTATGAATTTGTCTAGTCACTGAGAGAGTGAAGTATTTATGGGGACCGGTCCGCATGTATAATGTTCTCACCCAAACTATAGTTCTCTCTTAATTGATTAGTACAGGCTTAAATCGACTTCCCAGCATATACAAATTAGAATCATAGGCACATTAAAATGTTTCATTCCGATATGCTCAAGCATATACAACATCCTGACAGTTGCCTTATTAATCTGTCAGTTCACTCAGAGAGTGAAGTATTCATGCGGGCCGGTTCCCATATATCATGTTCTCACCGAAACTAGGTGTCACTGTTAACTAATAAGTGAAAGCTTAATTGAACTTCCCTGTATAGATGAATTGGCATATGTACATTAGAATGAACGTCATTCATCCAGAGACATTCAAATTCTACAAGATCTGAAGACTTGCCTTATTAATCTGGCTTCTCACTCAGAGAGTAAATTATATATGGGGACCGGTCCCCATATATAATGTTCTCTCCCAAACTTTGTTTCACTCTTAGTTCAACAATGAAAGATTAAATCCACTTCCCGGTATAGTCATGCAAATTAGCATAACAGGCACATGAAAGTGGTTTGTTCGAATATGTCCAAGGATATACAACGGAAAAGGCGTCTTATAAATTTGTCTAGCCACAGAGAGTAAGGTATTTATGGGGACCGGTCCCCATATATAAAGTTCTCACCTGAACTACGTTTCACTCGTAATTAATCATTGAAAGATTTAATCGACTTCCCTGTATAGACAAATTAGCATAATATGTACATTAGAGTGATTCACACGAAAATGCCCAAGGATATACAACTTTGAACAAGTTGTTTTATAGATCTGTCTATTCACTGAGAGAGTGAACTATTTATGGGGACCGGTCCCCATATATACTGTTCTCACCTTTACTGTGTTTATCTCTTAATTGATTACTAAAGACTTAAATCGACTTTCCGGTATATACAAATTAGCATCATAGGCACATTAAAATGATTCATTCGGATATGCTCAAGCATATACAACATCCTGAAAGTTGCCTTCGACTTCGTTTAATATTTGCCAAAATATCATGCTCCCGGCAAACAATTTCAATATGTCTCTTCATTCCTAATCTCTATGTTTCATATGCTATGTTAAATCGAAATTATTATCCAATTTACTTCACATTGTAATATGTATTTAAATAATAGGACATATGTCCAACTCATTTAAAGACATGTATAAAACAATTTTACGGTAATGTTCTTGGAGATAAGAAAATTCACTGCTGCTTGCCATAACATCTGCACGACTACTGGCGCTCGACCAATCACGGAGGTTTAAAAATTACAAGTTACCGGCCTGGTATGCTGCGAGCAGTTCTAGGCCGGTTCCCAACCTACATAGCAGACGAGATCCAGCGAATTGCGTGTCGTTTAAAAGTTCACTCCCTCGCCGGGCAGTCCCATTGTTACTTGGGCCAGTTACAGTAGGGGCGAGCGGCCCGTGTAGACGTAATATTTAAACTTTTTCTTGGCTAATTTCCTTTCTGTTCCAATGTTTCAGATACATCAATTAATATTCTAGTACCTGAATGCACCGTGCCAAAAAATTAAGCACGTTCCATCCATTTACAGATGTTTCGCCCTATGGAAACCGTACTGTCCCTTTCTCGGCAGAATGGGACTCGCCCGTTGTTCACGAGAAACCAGCTACAATGCCCGAACTTGATTGACAGCAAATACGGGCAGTGAGTTGTTTTTGAGCCAAGATCAAAAGGCTTTATAGCGCATGGGGCGGGTGGAGGAGGTGGGGGGGGGGCGGGGATGGGTGGAGTCAGGAGAAAGAGAAAGTGATGTTTTACTACTCTTCAATAGTGTTGGCCGTTTTCAGATGTAGCCCGTGCTCGGTGGGAATGACAAAATCCAGGGCCAGCGAAGCGAATCAGAATGCAGCAGAATTACTTGTTACCCGCCTATATCTGCATTAGCTATAGGCAGGAGCCCTGCCAGACAAACTGCGTGACGCGTACAACGCGTGAACGCTAATAGGAGACACTGCTTTAGATTCGATGTAACATAGCTCACGAGTGTTTTCAGTAATACGATGACCGAATTCAGGCAAGCTCACACCATTCCCTCGTCTCCGCCGTCCCTTTTATCCCCTCCTTCCCCGCCGCCCCCTCTGTCCCTACTGTCCCCTCCGTCCGAACCGTCCCCATCTTCCCCGCAGACCCCGTCCCCTCCGTCCCAACCATCCCCTCCCTCTCCGCTGCACCCCTCCCCCCTACCCCCGCCCACACCATTTCCTCGTCTCCGCCCTCCCTTTCATCCCCTCCTTCCCAGTCGTCCTCGCCGCCTCCATCGGCCACTTCCTTCGATCCATGTCGTCTCAGCCGTCCTTGGCCATCCCTGCCCTCCCCACCGTCCCTGTCCTGGGGGGGGGGGGGGGGGGCGTGTTCCGCGTCACGAAAAAATTATTTCTTCATTCCCAGGTCACGATAAATTAAATGGAGACCTGCCCGAATAGAAGGGGTCGATACATGATAAGAATTGGCGATTACCCAATCACGGTTATGTAATATTAATATTCTCCGTTCACGATTATTAAAAATCCTCGATCACGACGGTCGGTTATTATCCCATTCCCAGTTCACGAAGATGTAATTCCTCATTCTCATTTCACGGTGATATAAAAAGCCCATTTCCGAGAACCGGAATTACCTTGCCCCCCCCCCCCCCCCCCCCTTTTTTGTTTTTTTAATTTACCCATAATGCTTTAGCTGGCTTGGGTTACGCGCGAAACCCAGGTACTTACGAACGTAACCATTCACTTACACGCATACGCTGCCCATCACGGTTCTGTATATTAGAGTGACATATGAATGGTCTTACCGTATTTTAGCTTTCCTCACACAAAATGCTGTCAACAGACGAAAAGCGGTTTGGAGCAGACAAAAGTTCATTCGGCGGACGGAATCCACGTTTGTAAGGACAAAAGTTTATTCTGTCGACGGAATGCACCCCCCCCCCCTCCCCAAACACCTAACCCTCACGGCCGCCGGAAAGGAAAGGGTTCATACACCTCTTCCATGAGCCTTCGATTTCCCTCCCAACATGACGTCAGTGACCTGCACCAATAATTGATTCAACAGTTGTAACAGTTACTGTTAGAAACTTTTGTCGTAGGCCACGAAGCCGGAACTGTCAGTCTTACTGTTGAGAGCAAATCTGCTACCAATATGCTGCCTTCTGTTATCCTTACAATATATCTATGCATAATCATTTTTTAGTATCACATTTACATTTTCGCACCCATCCATGGGCGCCCATTTGCACGGTGGAAATTGGTGGTGTGTAGAGCGGCTTGTAAACTCTATTGCGTGTTAATAGAGTTGTTGGTGGTAAGGGTGTGCGTGTGTATCGAGGGGTGGGGGGCGTGCCGGGGGGAGCGGTCTGGTGAAATCGGGGAAGGGGGGGGGTGGTCTAATGAAATTGGGGGGGGGGGGGTGGCAGCGGGGCGGGCGTTGACCACTGATATTGCGATGGGATAATAGCAAATCATACAAATTATGCATCTAAAAATAATTTGACGAACTGCGAGAAATAATTCTTGTACAACCCAATAGACGAAGTTTGCCTGGTGATGACGGACGATCGCGGGTTTAGAGCAGCAGGAGATAATTTTAAAAGTGGCACATTGCTGCATTTCGAGTCAATTTCTTTAGTATTCTATTTGCTAAAAATGACTACACGTTGTTAAAAGAAATGTTAGTTGTTTAGAAAGCAACTGGGTATCATATAAACTGTATATGGGGACCGCTCTCACTGGCCCATATACCACGGGGAGATAGTTGGACGCATTTTGACGATACTGCGCAGGCGCGGATGTCCACTTCCCGGACAGTGTCATTGGCGCGTCTTGAGTCTTGACCTTTCGGCAGGACTGTTTCAAGAATTCGTTCGCTAAAGGTGAGTAAAAGCAAGGATGGTGTATAAATAACCAGCCTGTTATTGCCCATGTGAATCAGTGCATCAACAACGTTAATGTTTATTTCATTCTAATATGTACAAATGGTTAAAAGTTTGCAACTTTGGTGCCCAACGTGTGAAACATTGTCAATTGACAATGACATTGACAATGACATGACGACACCGCAACACGGCGCACGGTTTGCACAACGTCAGACATAGCCACAGTCGCTACAAAAGTTCGTTTAATGTTTGTGGCAATGTAAAACTGAATGTATGCAAGATTATTTATCCGATTAATTTACTCAAATACCACAACCAATGTGTGGTCATTGCCAAATGGTATGGACCTTTGACTTTATCATTTATGGACATGACCATGTCCATGGTGTCGAATGTCGGGTGAAGCAAGATTTCCCAGACAGAGCCTCTGACAGAGGGCCACTTTTGGGGTTAACTACCGTTAAGGTAATCAAACAGATAGATCACTAGAACGCTAATTAATACTTCAATTATTATTTCATTTAGGCCTTACTACAATTGCAAACTAATTAAAATTAGTTTAAACATGTTTTGTTGACCAGTGTCAGTGTCACTGACTAGGATGCGAGAAGGAGTCTTCTGACCTGGGACGTGGGGACCAACCCTCATATGGGGACCGCTCGACAGTGAGAGCGGTCCCCATATGACGGTTGGTCCCCACGTCCCAGGTCAGAAGACTCCTTCTCGCATCCTAGTAGAAATAATCGTGCTTTGTTGCGTTATAAATGTAGAATAACATGTGTTAGACAGATTAGTACTTATTCAAATACCGCAGTCATTGGCTTGGGGTGTACACAACAAGGAGTTCTAAATCGTCCTTACCCACAAATTAACTGCAGAAAGAATCCTGGGGGGGGGGGGGGGGGGGGCGGGCGCACTATAATACAGGTCATTTCACTAAGATCTCGTAACTTTTGCTCTTAAAAATAGAAAACCGAATTGCCGACCAGAACAGAAATGCAAAATTAATCCTAAAGACATGGCAAACATGATTTAAATACCTAATAGTGGTGGAAAATAAATAGCACGAAGATTGCTGCACCCCAATAATCGCAGCATAACGCTTATTTCCGTTGGTCGTAAAGTTACGATCTGTCGCTAAATTAGCATGTGAAATTTACGGTTACGAGCCCGTAAAAGACGATCCCTAGTGGTAGCGGAGAAGCGCTTGAGGTGATGGTAGGGGTGGGGGGGGGGGTTGGGAGGGGTCCGCGGGATGCGTTCCCCTAGATGCCTCAGTGAGCCAACATTTGTGAATAAAAGTGCGTTCCGGGTTTGCCGGGAAAAAAGAATAAACCGGGCGGGTCTGCATTGAACTGCGACAGAAAGCGGATCAACGGAAAAAATAGCTATTCCGAACGGACTGGCTGTTAAGCGCCCAAACACAGCAATGTATAAAGCTACCCCCCCCCCCCCACCCGCGGCCCTCCTTTGATTGTTGACGCATCGCAACTACGCAACAGCCCGCGTGCAACCATGGTGTTGCTACATTGTAACATTGTAATAATGAAAATTACCATAAACTTTCGTTTTAGTCAATGAGTGCCTGACAGCGGTTATGTAAATAGAGGTAGGCCTACTGTAGATCTCTGCCAATAATAACACGATTAGCTGCACATCCATCCTTTTAAGCAAGGTTAAGATGATAATAAACTGTGCAAATGATTCGGTGTGGAACCTGGACCCCTTAATAAATGAGTTGCAAGATATGCAAATTTCCCCTTTTAAGAGATAGAAAGAAGTGATCTTAGCCTACGTGCACATTCGAAAGAAGTAGATTTATTTATCCCGTTATTTCGAATATACTACTAAATTCTGGACCATGCTTTCAACAATAACAAAATAGGCCTTGATGACTTGATGGTGTCACCCATCAGCCAAGAGAAACGGAGGTTATAGGTGTGTGCTTCGTGTAATTTTGTGAGGCGGTTGCAACTATACCACCGTTTTCTCCTTTATGGAGTATGCCTACATTTTTCTACTTTACCCGCACATTTTCTCTCCCCCCCCCCCACCGCCATCTCCCAGTCGCAAGTTTTAAAATATCCGTTTGATAGTTTATCATATATGTCCCCTCTACAGGGGTATCTTTGTCACACAAATGTCCGCACTCCGAGCATCAATGGACACCCCTGTGGAAGCCCCCCACCTGATTTGCATAATAGGGCCCCCGCCCCCCCCCCCCCCCCTTCCAGAGGGTATGCATTAAAAGCATAATATTGGTGATCATGATATGAATGTATTATTCGCCTTTCTGTTTAGGGAATAATAAATACCATGTTGTTTTTACAATTGTCAAAAAGTGTCTCATAACTTTGTAGTACATTTAGCCTAAGAAGCTACTTTAGAAGAAAGCAAGAACATTCTGGCAGATGTCCCATCTCCAACCGAAGGCAGCTGCGGGCTCGACTTATGTCTTTGCTTTTGTACTTTCTTAAGAAACAATGTTAGGTCCTCCATTTGTTTGCATCTGAATTTACATACTGTACATGGGGGCGGACGGGGGTGGGGGGGGGGAGGGGTAGGGAGGATTATCTGCTATCTTTTGATACTTGCGAAGGAGGGGGGGGGGGCGCATGCAAATGACCGCGCTTATCCACCAATTGTTTTACAACTAGAGGGGTATGCATGCTTCCTCAAACAGGGTCATTGTACAAAATGTCATTCCTTTTAACAGTCCTTAAAATCCTCTTGATGGTCGTGGGGGGGGGGGGGGTAACTGCATGCATAACCCCGCCCTCCGCCACTGATGCTATACCTTCTCATTGATGACATTGCAATACCAAAACCGTAGTTGCAACTGTCCCCGAAGGGGTAGGCCTGCTTTTAACCATATTGGTATTGCTGTTTGATGAAAGAAGTGTCATCTAATTTTAAGTTGATCTCTTTGGGCCCCTTATTTACTGTAATATCCTAATAACAGCGTTATTCCCGTAGTCATGAAATTTACCTTGATCAGTTAGAATATGTCAGCATCAATAAGATTGCGTCCGACAGTGTTGTTGGTATATATAGCTAATATAACGTTGGACGTGTTTTGTGTTTTTTCAGGGTTGAAGCAGTGGACCATGGCCGAACATAGTGTAAGTATGCTAGAATTCAAATACAGGGACCCCCTGAGGTTGATTTTGATTTGATTGATTGGGGCTTAACGGCACTTTCAGCCTGGAAGGCTATATCGTGCCATACTGGTCAATATTAGTCAATATTAAAACCCTGAAAATCAATACATGTGATATGAATAAACCATGAATGCAGTCTTTGTGGAATCGATTAATAGTTTAATAAAACCCTGAAGATATCAAGTAAAATGATTGAGTAGATTGTCATAAAACCATGAAAGTGAAGAATGGCGAAACGGTAAAGTCAAAAATTGTCAGAATATAAAACCATGAGTTGGTTTTTAAAACCAAGCTTTTGAGATTAATAATTACGGCAAAATGCACTGTTTGGCAGCAAACGTTGAATATATCATATGCATTGGACTAGATTTATTGTAGATAAATGATCTAAAATCTTTTGCACTGTTTGGCTGTAAACGTTGACTAGATATATCATATGCACTTGACTAGATTTATTGCAGATAAATAATCTAAAATCTTTTGCTGTGGTATATTATTAAATAGTTCTTTTATAGTTTCTGCTCTGTAATATTGATCCCTTGTTTGTTGAAAGTCAACACACCCCAACAGAATGTGCTCCACAGTCAGGGGTTCCTGACAGGGAACACATTCGGGAGGTGGTTCTCCTTTGAGGAGGTAGCAATGGGTAAGGTACGTATGTCCAATTCGGAGTCTTTGAATGACAACGTCCCTCCGCCTACCGCGGATTCTTGGCCGTTTGGTACCCACAGTAGCTGAAGCCGTTGCAATTTGTTGGAGGATTGCCTCGTCCCAGGACGACTGCCAATGTTTAGTAATTCGTTTTGGATGTACGGCTTCAAGTCCGAGTATGGAAACTGGACTGGAAGGACGTCGTCATTTAGAGCTTCTTTGGCGGCAGCGTCTGCTAGACTGTTGCCCTCTATGCCTATGTGGCTAGGGATCCAGCAGAACACTACCGCCTTTCCATTGCATATTAAATCATGACATTTTATAAGTATATCATGTATTAAGGGATTTCATATTTCCGATATTTTATGGCTTGTATACAGGATAATGAATCTGAGTATATGATAAAGTTGTCATGAAGTGATTGTTCTGCATATTCAAGTGCCATCATTAGAGCCACCGCTTCCGCGGTGTATATCGAGCATTGGTCTGGGAGGCGGTTGCTGCACTGGTGTTCACCAGCCACAGCTGCAGCGCCCACCCTGTGGGAGTCTTTTGAGCCATCGGTATATATAGAGAAATGGTTCGGGTGTTGATTGTGAATATTATGTTTAAGTTCTATAAATTGTGATGGGTCTGTGTCAGATTTGTTGTAAGTTGTTAGTTCTAACAGAACTTTTGGAGATTCCATTTCCCATGGTGGGATTTCTGGGAGGTGCCAGGTTCGTATATCGTTGAAATTGATATTGTATCTTGTCAAAAGGTTATTGACTCGAATTCCAAAGGTGGGTATTGTCTTTGGTTTGTTTTCAAATAGTGTTGTAAACTTTGGGTGGAATACGTCTTCAAAGGTAGGATTATTGGGATTCGTTTTGAGCTTAAGTGCGTATTGTAGTGCTAATTTATCTCTACGGTAGTATAGAGATGGCTCAGCAGACTCCACGTACAGGCTTTCCGCGGGAGATGTGCGTAATCCAAGTTTAAATGCAGCCAACCCATGTTTTGCGGTTGTATTGCAATAGTTTTACCAAGCTGAGTAACCCAGTTATTTAGCCATAGCCTTCTATCAGCATGTATTTACCACTACTTATTGCTAAAGACTGAGGCATAGACATTTTGTGGTTAAATTTATACTTCTGCGTTTGACAGTTTAGTTTTCAATATTTGCTATTAATTATGAGCTGGGCCGAGTACAGGCTGGTAATAATTGTCATTTTATCTAATTCGCTGCTGCAAACTTGGTGTTCTGAGACATGAAGTATGTGAGCCATATGTTAAATTAGGAGTCAATATTTTGAGGGCTCCACATGGTTAATATAATATCCTGAATTGTAAATTGATTTATCCTTGCCTTACAATCCCTAATAACGTCACAACCGTGGCTACATATACAGTTGCCTGGTTCTTTTTGTTTTTGCCTGAAGCCGTTACATATATATTTAGCAACGGTTGTG
>CAXHSH010000997.1:0-18044 GCA_964019135.1 Arenicola marina
TGGAGGGCAATCCCCTGTCCACACAGGGTTATAAACCATTATCTCGACCATAAGCCTCGCATTCACCCTCCCATTCCATCGCCGCCTCACCCGTCACTATACCCCACCCCCTCCCTCCCCCTCCCCCCCTCACCCACGCTATACACATCCCCGGTGATGCCTCCGCACCACCATGGGATCAATTCCATTGGAACAAGGTCCTCCGCGGTCAGGGCGTCCGATCGTAGATCCAACTCCCCCGCCACCCCCACCCGGTTCCGCCCCCCCCCCCCGCCCTTCCGCCCATCGCCCCTCCCCCGCCCAAGCCCGCAAACCCTTTCTCTGTTAATGAAGGAGGCTGCACGGACAAAATACATTCTAACAGGAGATTGGCGCTTCCAAGCTGGGATGACACAATGACTTAAGCAGCGAACACACGGTCCGTTTTTTTTGCATGCGTCGCTGCGTCGTGCGTCTTTTGCGAACACACGTGTTCGTCTTCCCGTCCGTCGCCCGGCTCACTTTTCCATATGGAAGCTGTTGTTCCAGGTCATTCCAGGGAAGTAAGCCCATGGATTCTGGCCGTATCAAACTACAGAGCGTCATGTCATTATATCATATATATGTCATATATATCATACACTGACTCCATTTGGCAACCTAATTATAATGACGGCAAAAACGACTTGGAGGAAATTCAGCTAATTATTACCTAATTACTTAATTGCATTTTTTCTGAAATCGTATGATTTGTACTAAGTTCTAAATCCTTCTTCATACCCAATTTCCATGTTCTACGCTGGGTTAATTCAAAACCTGGGGTGCAAAGTCCAGCAAAGCCAGAAAAGCCATCTGGATAACCTCACTACTTCGTAATTGATGGTCCGCCACCTTCTCTGCCTGCGTCAAATTCGGTCCCGGACCGAAGTCGATGCAGCCGTAGAAGGACGCGGACCTGTGCGCGGACTCGTGTGTTCGCTCCATTGAATTAATAGTGGATCCCTTTAAGACGGACGACGCACGACGCTCGCGGACCCGGCGACGCATGCAAAAAAACGGACCGTGTGTTCGCTGCTTAAGCCGTGGTATTCGCGGCACGGGGCACCAGCTCGTATAGATACCAGCACACGTGCCTCTGGAGCGATGGCCAAGAGACCAGAAACATGGACTCCATCACCGTCACGGAGTCGTCCCGTGGCTTAGCACGTGGGTCTCCCATCTTCCCATTTCGGTGGCGACATGACATACAGAGGTCGACGCGCCCTACTTTAACCAAGCAACCAACCACCTACGCCACCACAGTACAGCCGATCAGTAACTAGGGCAGAGAATTTTTGTGATCATAAACCAAAAGTGCCGCTCTGACAGAGGGACAATGTCCTTAATTACCGACAGAAGAAAGAAATGGATGCAAAAAGCGCTGTCATCATGGCAACGTCTGGGTCCCGTAGTCCTACCACCTTCCGTTGCATGTATGGAATGTGTGACTTGCGACCATTGCAGACATGCTGTATCGAGGCCTATGTTTGTCGCAAGTGGCTTGCGAAAGGCACTAACCTCGACAGCGTTATTTCTACCGTGCCACCTCGCTTTCACATCCTAGGCGGCAACAATATGGAGCTGCCATCAATTTGGTTGGTCATCAACTACGTCTCAGGGAATGAGGCATGTCGACTTGCATGCACATAGAAATAGAACAAACGACTGAGTAGTTCCCGCCAGAAAACTTTCCCTACGTAATCTGTCAGCTTCACCCCACAAGAAACAGGTAGGACAAACCCCCCCCCCCCCCCTTCCACAAAAAAAGCAAGATTATCGATCGATCCCCACATAGGCCTAGCACGGCCATTTGCTAGTATACAGGGAGCACCCCGAAAATCTAATATCAAACAGATTTGCCACTTTGGCTGCCGGGATGACTGTCGGTGGGTGCGGCGGGCAGAGCCTCGGTTCTTTAGATATTTATTGCACAGTCGTCATTCCTGCGGCGGCGAGGGGGCCTGCCATCGACAAACAGCCGCGTCACTTCCGGCGCCAGGAGGTCGCAGACAGCTCTCCAGACTGTCAACAAAAACAGTCACACGCGACCGATGGCCCGCCTGCCCGTACCCTATTATCGCCCACATCCGTCGTATTGTTTGCGAGTTGAGAGAAAGAAGACGCAACAACGCTTTCGTTCGTTGCTGACAAAACTGCCATCGACACGAGAGGAACGTTGGCAAAAGTTTCTTATACAAACAGAGGCCACATATTTTTGTCCTTGTATCGTCATGGGGTTTGTGATCAATATAAGGACCTATACAAGAGATCTAACGTTTCATTTTCTTGTACAGCCTGGCGCATTTCAAGTTGAAATAATGTTGGCGACTAAATCCCTTGATATTGCGCAAACCCACGAGATTGGACACGGCTATTTCAGATCAATCATCTGTATTCTAGCGTTGTAAAACTTAACTTCGACTCGACTGTATAGATGAGGATATTTGTTCACTTGCAGCTTGCCTTGTGCATTTTCTCATCAATGGACCAAGATGTGACAGCCATGTGGTATAAGTAATCATATGTTACGCAATCTTCCACCAGATGTATGTACGCCTACAGAAGTAGTCCGGCGCACGAGGCAGACGTTAAAATCCTATGACGCAACTAACTGCATGGTCCCAGACTCGGTCACGTACTCACCCGTAACCTTTGACCCTAATTCCATGGCAACCGACTCTCAGTAGTTGGCAGTTAAAGCCAGATCGCATAATGAGAGCACCAGCCTCGTAACCAGCACTATCATGCGCAACCGCCAATCTCATTACCGCGTGCCACAAAGGGGATTAGTCAGGAAAATGACTGGCAATAAGGCAATAAGGCAGGCCCACAATCTTCCACCCCTCGTATCACCCATATAGCTCCATCCATATCCCTAGCCGTCCATTAACAGTAACAGTTCTCCTGGCAAAGGATGAAAACTCAGGGAGCCAATGAGCGTTCGTTATTTTGATTTCCCATGACGACGTCGTATCCATGGTAATGAAACGTTTAATGACGCAGACTGTTTGTTCTCTCCCTCTCCACGCGCACACGCTAGCCACGTGGTTCGCATTCGGCACAGTATATATATATATATATACGCGGATCAACGACGGATGCGGGTAGCCAATGTTTGCTTATATGCATAATTAATACATCAGATTATATGTCTTATTTAGACCGGTGGATGAGTTGGTTGATGGTAACGGGTGAGTTCGCACCCTAGGAGACATGGTGTCGCGGTGTGGGTGTCGGGGGGAGGGGGGAGGAGGGGATTATTATGGCGGACCATTCGATAAGCCGGCCGATGTGTCAGACATATTGCGCTCTGGGAGACATCAGGAGACATCTGGGCAGAGGCCCTGAGTCTGCCTCAGTAGGCCTCTGTCAGTAAGGGGAGGGGTGTCCGTAGACCCACTCCACCGGACCCTCAATTCTACCCCCTCACCCACCTCTAAAGCTCCCCCCCCCCACCACCCCACATCATCTCCTCCGCCACACTAAGGCAAACCGCCATACCCACCCATCGCTAAATGTATGCTTACCCCTTAACATGCCCTCCGAGCCGCATTCTGCCATCCCTCGCAACGTGCAACGACCCCCATCCCCCTCACCCCACCGCCCAAATATGCCCAATTTCTTCGTCTCCACCCAGAAACAGCACAGTGAAACCCTACTACCCAAGCACCATCTGCAGAGCACAGTGAAACCCTACTACCCAAGCTCCATCTGTAGAGCACAGTGAAACCCTACTACCCAAGCTCCATCTGTAGAGCACAGTGAAACCCTACTACCCAAGCTCCATCTGTAGAGCACAGTGAAACCCTACTATCCAAGCTCCATCTGCAGAGCACAGTGAAACCCTACTACCCAAGCACCATCTGTAGAGCACAGTGAAACCCTAATATCCAAGCTCCATCTGCAGAGCACAGTGAAACCCTACTACCCAAGCTCCATCTGCAGAGCACAGTGAAACCCTACTACCCAAGCTCCATCTGTAGAGCACAGTGAAACCCTACTACCCAAGCTCCATCTGTAGAGCACAGTGAAACCCTACTACCCAAGCTCCATCTGCAGAGCACAGTGAAACCCTACTACCAAAGCACCATCTGTAGAGCACAGTGAAACCCTACTATCCAAGCTCCATCTGCAGAGCACAGTGAAACCCTACTACCCAAGCACCATCTGTAGAGCACAGTGAAACCCTACTACCCAAGCTCCATCTGCAGAGCACAGTGAAACCCTACTACCCAAGCTCCATCTGTAGAGCACAGTGAAACCCTACTACCCAAGCTCCATCTGTAGAGCACAGTGAAACCCTACTACCCAAGCTCCATCTGCAGAGCACAGTGAAACCCTACTACCCAAGCTCCATCTGCAGAGCACAGTGAAACCACCATACATAACGGTCATCTACATAAAGACAAATGACTCCAGACCAGCCTAGACTCACATCGAACTGAAGTCCCTTCGCAAAACTTTCAGTCTCACAATTGGCAAATACACTCTTCTGCTGAATGTACGGACTATGGAACGGATTAATCATCGATGACATGCTAATCCGTCAGGAAACAACCGATCAGTTAACGACAACGTAACTTCAGATTAATCACCAGCTTGGCTGACAATTTGGTGAAGACGACATGCCAACCTACAAATAAGGATAGCAAACTGATTTTATCACTAATTTCACCCTGGATGACAAGGTAAACACTCTCCTCGGTGAGAGGTAAACACGACAGATGGGTTAATGCCCCCCCCCCCGCCCCCGCCCCCGCCCCCGCCTCGATTGTCGTACATTGGTAGCGCCAGCCATAATGAGCGATAATAAGTGAGTGTCTCATGGTAGGCAGACGTTGAGGACATAGCGGAAAAAAATCACTCCTAATACTGATTACATCGCCCGGTTGCCTCGCTAGCTTTTATTCGATTACAAGATGTGATTTGGACCCCCTCATTGCGGGATGTGTACCAGCCATAGTACTATGGATGTAGGCTATGGGCCCAGCTACAGGCCCTGGCCTACATTGGCCCGTTCTGTAGCTATAAAACTGTGTGTATCACGTTTAACACTTCGCAATAGGCGGCGTTCCCTACGTAACTAACGCAGCATAGAGGAGGTCTGACGTAAGCAAAAACGAAAAGAACATCTCTTCTTTACTACGTCATTTCGCAATTTCCAATTTATCTCTGAGTAAAATCACACCAACAAAAGTGCCATGCCAGTCACAAGCACACGACAGAAGTAACATCACCATTAAATGTTGACAATCAAATGGTGTTGTTTTCTTGCAAGTCACATATATGTGATGACACCTCCATCAATAATTAAATAATATAACAGAACGTCGTTTTGTCTCATTGTTCATCCTAAAACGTCTGTCCACGCTATGTTTCTGTCTGAAACTACAAAAACAAGGCTTCCATACAACATCTATAATTATCGCCATTTGCCGTTACCACATACTCAACCTCGAAAGACTACCTAGATATTGCCTGCACAGCAAACAGAACCATCGCTAAAAAGAAAGTTGAAATTCACAATGAACCTGCTACGGTTCATCGTGACGTCACAAAGACCCGTGACAGGCCCCCATCTGCTTCCATCGACCACCGTCAGTCATCCAACACTCTACCAATATTGAGCAACCAAACTAGCTATGAGCTCCACGTTTTTTTTTCTCCTCCTCTCCTCACCCCAGACCCCCAATCTTGCCCAATTATCGCCCTTTCCCTCGCCAAGGCGTTCCATCATTCTCCTCCGCATCCCGGCAATCTGGTGCCGACTAAAAAAAATAGCTATCGATTATGGTCCTCACTTGACAATTTCCTATTCTTTCGATAAAAATGGTCTTTGTTAACTCCATATGGAAGTAATGAGGGAAATACCCTGGTACTTTGTGACGCCGTTAGAACAAAAAACACTGTATATAATCCTTTCTATCGGCAAAGCAGCCATCGAGAGCGAGAGAATGACGGGGACAAATGGACGACCCTCTGTGATGAATTTCTCCCTTTCCCTGAACTCGCGACGCTATCATCGTTGATCCGTATTTGATGAAATGCCTTTCAACGAAATTCAAGGCAAAAATAAAATCTTCCACGACGATGATTTTGATGATCTTTCTCATCAACATAGACTTCACATAGTCTTAACATAGAACGACCACTCACAGTGTTTTAATTGTCTTGCACTGGCGCCCCCACACGGCCGTGTTACACAACACAGCCCCACCAACCTGGGATTAGACACTGGCGCACACTACCTGAGTACCATGCTGTCTCACGTCTAACCGGATTAGGTGTTAAAGAAGACATCAGAGCGCCACAGACTAATAGGCTTAACAACGGCATTAATTTAAAAGCATATGTGTCATAAAGCATGTAAGCAATGGGACCTTACCTTCCTCAGTCTTGAGTTTGGCCACCTCGTGCTCCTGTAAGTAGGTGAACTTCTTATCTGAAAGGAAGTAGAGAATAGCTTTAAACATCTACGGTGAGGGCCGGCATGCCTGGGATGATGAGGCGATGACACAAAGCTAACTAATTTGGGGGAAAATGTAGCAGTTTGTTTTCTTCAAAGGTTTATCCCTTCAATTCGACGGGGGGGGGGGGCACGGGGCGTCCACCCTCTTTTTTCGCTGTAAAATAGGCGAAAAATAGTAAGTCTAACAGACAACGAGGCCGTTCTACCGTGTCCCTCGCGCAACAGTCTCGCTAGGGGTGACCAGTTCGGCTATTGTCACCATGGGAGCAAAGTGCACCATGATCCGACATGATACCAAAGATATTAATACTAATATCTTTGATGATACTCAGTAAAGGATATCACGAACAAAATATGGGGAAATGGACTATGAATAACATAAAACTGCAGCCTTTAGGCAACTTGTAGGAACCATTGTCCAACCCAGGTTAAAGATAAATCATATCTTTCATTCCCCATACCACTGGTTCATGCTACCCCTTGACCCCGAGTCTCAATAACCAGAGACCCCATTGCATCATTTGTCATCGGCAGGGAACACGAGTAGGACAAACAAAGGAGCACTGGCAATCACTGAGCGAGCAGATAAAGAGCACGTGACCAGGGAGCGTTCATTGTCTGAGTCAGCCGTCATTAATCACTAACCACTCCCTGGGGACCGGGCAGTGGGGGCTGGGGCTGGGGCTGGGGCTGGTGGGCTGTTGATGCTCATGTAACAGAGGGATTGAGGTCAAGGGTCACGTGGAATAGACGACTTCGCAAATCATAGTTCAGATTATCCCACTGTGGGGCGCCGCTGCATGTGCAATGCATTCTGGGTATTATTTTGGTCTTTGCTAGATGTCAAGATGGCGTCATTGCATTACAACGTATTTTTGTAGACACTTAAACATGCAATAGTAGCATCTATGTGACGGAAAAGTTACGTAATCTGGATGTAAGTTAGATATGCTCATTAATTTTATACATGCCTTGTCAATAACCTGCAAATATGGTATTTATCTCCATAGAAAAAGTCAATATAACACCAAAATATTTCCCAGAACTCTGGGACGCCTTGTCGTTAGTACAACCAGTATAACACGTATCATATACAATGTTTAATGTTACAATTAGGCGACAAGTAGGCATGTGTTGTAGTCATAATTACAAGCAGTATCATACGTATAATATAACATTGGTTATAAATAGGTGATAAGGCATGGGTTGTCAGAACTACGTCCAATATAGCGTTCTAAGCTCCGGCGAGTTTTTATCCCAGTCGTTCATTTGGTGTCGATGTAGTTGTCTTACATGCCCCCCCCCCCCCACCCCCCACCCCCACATACACACTGCGCAGTCCCTCCAGCCCGGCATCCTTTATGGTGTATCGGAGCCGGTGCTAGGAGGGCGATAATAGGGGAGGCGGGCGGGAAGTACATCGATCTCCTTATCCCTCTGTTCATCTGACAGGCGGCAGCGGAAATACCCAGTCATGCAGTGTGACCCAGTTAGGTCAAAGGTTAGAGAAATCACGCGGCATATCGGCGTGATCCCGATGTTACATGAAGGGCTTCAAAATGGCGGCTCAGGAACGATAAGAACAAGGCGAGAGGGGTGAAATGAGGGTTACAACAAATGGGGTGTGGTGGGGGGTGGGGAAGGGGGGCATGGGATGGTGAGGGTAGGCTAAAAGTAAACAGGGAGGCTAGGGCGGGGCGGGTAGTGGTAGAGGTTGAGATTGGAGAGGGCGGGGATAGAGGAAGGGGAGGTTGGGGATGTGGGGGTAAGGAGGGGTAGATGAGGGCACAGGCTGCCGGGGGAACGTAACAGAGGGTAAGGGAAGGGTAGCGTGTGTGCAGAGGGTGCAGGGTGCAGTGAGAGTGAGTCACGCATGAAGTCACGAGAAGCAGACGACAACACATGCGCGTTCCCGCCAAGCCACAAAGGCACTCGTTCCCTGACGCAAGTCACGATAATTAATTAATCAATAATTAACTCCATAGTTCCTTTCCGAAAATTTTAACAGATTTTTTAGCAGTACAAATGAAAACATTATTATGAATTTAGCCATTTTTGTTTACGCAGCATTCAACTTAAGAGAGTCATTTTAAGCATCGCTGTAGCTGATATTTGTATATAGACAAGTACGTTATCTATCTGAATATTGTATCGAAAATTGTATATATGTACCATGAGCGTTGTGCCTAATGTACTGAATAAACATTTTACCATTTACCATTACCATAGTTCCTTTCTTGTTTTTTTGGTTGTTTCTTGTAGTAACGGAGTAGTCTTCATGACTCATCATAATGCCATAATAAATACCTTTATGGTACCTATAAATACGCCATCTTACCTTCTTTGGGTTTAACCGCGTGCTGTTCTTCAATTTCCTTCTCGAAGAATTTCTTCTTGTCCTTAAAGGTCAGTTTGTCTCCTTCCGCCGTCATCATGCCGGCGTCGGGTCTGGTGGGCGTCTGGAAAACAGAACGGACTGATCTTAGAACACAGTCATGCAAAGTGAAATTGCTGGAATACGCAATTGGACACAGGAAACAAGCCAATAATGTAGTCTTGTTTGGGCTTCTCTGCGCGCGGTAGATCATAACGACCAGGGCGTGGTTTACAGGATCGCCGGACCAGGGGACATTACTTTCTGGCGTAAGAAAGATATATAACCTTTGACGTTTGGTGGCGGGTCAGCGGTGTAGTATCGTATATAACGCTCGTCTTCGCTTTGGACAAAGCGCAGAGAGGCTGGCTGGGTATTGACGGGGAGCGGGGGGGCGGTGGTGTAGGATTCCGAACAAACCCTTCTGGCATTACCGTGTGTCTACATGTGTCAATATAGAAAATTATCTTCATGACGACATGCTGCCGCTGTTCAATGCCTACGACCATTGGTTGACCAGGGACAATATTCACCCAGGCAAATACGATTTCCGGTAACGGCGGAACACAATGGTCGCCCAGGTCGATTCAAGACAACCCCAAGATATTTTTAAATCATGGGAATGACGGCTGATCATGAATCCATAAATTCACGAGTGTTCCATGTCTGAAACTGCTACTGACAGCGCCAGTTGTCTGTATGCCAAATTTTAGGGTTGATGATTTTCTTTACAAATCTCCTGGACTGCGCTTGTGCCACAGAATGACATGGTCGGCAACCAGACATTAATATCCATTTAACCACCACTTTCTCTGACACGACACTAACAGCATCGGCGGCCAACGCGAAGCACCGGCGACACCGCTCCCAGAAGGCATCGCGCGGATCACGTGGTCAGCAGGCGTCCGCGGCGTACATCCGGGTGCCCCATGTGTGGGTGTGAATTATTGATGAGGTCGCTTACAATGAGAATTTACGGTAATTCAAGAGACGGCGCCACCAGATGCTACTGGTAGAAGTAAAAAAGACCGTGCGAGATACATGACGAGTTATCAGACGGTCAAAGCCGACATAAGACATGTCTAAAATGTTTCTCTGGTGAGGAATTCAGGGGTCGAAATACGGAGGATATACAAACGAGCAGCCTCACACTTCTGTGCCCAGCACACATAGTCTCGCGAGAATATCACATATAGATCCAAGTGTCGCTAGACCAGCACACATAGATCCAAGTCTCGCGAGACCAGCACACATAGATCGGATCACGGGAAAGTAGCGCACACATAGACCAGGTCTTGCGGGACCGGCACACATAGATTAAGGTCTCGCGAGACCAGCGCACATAGACCAGGTCTCGCGAGACCAGCACACATAGACCATGTCTCGTGATACCAGCACACATAGACCCAGGTCTCGCTATCGGTCACCACACAACAGCTGTGTACTTGGTGAGAGCATGGGTGACCGGTCACCACACAACAGCTGTGTACTTGGTGAGAGCATGGGTGACCGGTCACCACACAACAGCTGTGTACTTAGTGAGAGCCTGGGTGACCGGTCACCACACAACAGCTGTGTACTTGGCGAGAGCCTGGCTGACCGGTCACCACACAACAGCTGTGTACTTGGCGAGAGCCTGGGTGACCGGTCACCACACAACAGCTGTGTACTTGGTGAGAGCCTGGGTGACCGGTCACCACACAACAGCTGTGTACTTGGTGAGAGCCTGGGTGACCGGTCACCACACAACAGCTGTGTACTTGGCGAGAGCCTGGGTGACCGGTCACCACACAACAGCTGTGTACTTGGTGAGAGCCTGGGTGACCGGTCACCACACAACAGCTGTGTACTTGGTGAGAGCCTGGGTGACCGGTCACCACACAACAGCTGTGTACTTGGCGAGAGCCTGGGTGACCGGTCACCACACAACAGCTGTGTACTTGGTGAGAGCCTGGGTGACCGGTCACCACACAACAGCTGTGTACTTGGTGAGAGCCTGGGTGACCGGTCACCACACAACAGCTGTGTACTTGGTGAGAGCCTGGGTGACCGGTTACCACACAACAGCTGTGTACTTGGCGAGAGCCTGGGTGACCGGTCACCACACAACAGCTGTGTACTTGGCGAGAGCCTGGCTGACCGGTCACCACACAACAGCTGTGTACTTGGCGAGAGCCTGGCTGACCGGTCACCACACAACAGCTGTGTACTTGGCGAGAGCCTGGCTGACCGGTCACCACACAACAGCTGTGTACTTGGCGAGAGCCTGGGTGACCGGTCACCACACAACAGCTGGGTACTTGGCGAGAGCCTGGGTGACCGGTCACCACACAACAGCTGTGTACTTGGTGAGAGCCTGGGTGACCGGTCACCACACAACAGCTGTGTACTTGGCGAGAGCCTGGCTGACCGGTCACCACACAACAGCTGTGTACTTGGCGAGAGCCTGGCTGACCGGTCACCACACAACAGCTGTGTACTTGGCGAGAGCCTGGGTGACCAGTCACCACACAACAGCTGTGTACTTGGCGAGAGCCTGGGTGACCGGTCACCACACAACAGCTGGGTACTTGGCGAGAGCCTGGGTGACCGGTCACCACACAACAGCTGTGTACTTGGCGAGAGCCTGGCTGACCGGTCACCACACAACAGCTGTGTACTTGGTGAGAGCCTGGCTGACCGGTCACCACACAACAGCTGTGTACTTGGCGAGAGCCTGGGTGACCGGTCACCACACAACAGCTGTGTACTTGGTGAGAGCCTGGGTGACCGGTCACCACACAACAGCTGTGTACTTGGTGAGAGCCTGGGTGAAGGATAGAGCTGCAGCACGTGGTATTCCCTGTATAATCAATATTGACGGCGGGGTAGAATGTAAGCAGCTCTCAGTTTCCAACGACAAGGGCAATGGGCGATAATGGAGCTATTTAGACCCATGGCTTTTCTCTATTGCTTCCGCTGTCCCTGTCTCTCGCTTCCGTCGACAGCCCTCTTTCTAATCTCTCTCTCTCTCTCTGCCGCTCGCTTTAGATTTGTCTCAGTAGCATTCCTTGAGCTCTGCATACACTGTCACCAGGCGTGCCCCCAACAAATCCCACCTACCACCCCGAACAACCTAATCCGGATTGCCGCTAGCCGCTCGGGGCAACTAACTGAGCGCTCGCTTCCAGCCCCCCCCCCCCACCCCACGCCGGTCCGGAGTGTGACCTGTTGAGGTCTCCGCCACCAGCAGTGATCGATAGGCGAGAGGGAGGGATCCAGACTTGACGTGTTTGGCTAGCGATAAGGTATTGATCCAGACACTGACTGCGTTCACCACTTGATGGCGGCCAGATCCCGCCAAAGGATCTGTCCCTCGGCAACCCTGCTCTCCGCACCCATAGGGGCGGGTATTGGGGCTGAGGGGGGGTGATCGCGGAGGGTGGGAGGCTGGTAGAAGCTGGGCGGGCAGAGTGCGGGGGAGGGGAGTCACAAGGAAGGGTGGAGGGCAGGTAGACAGTGGGTAGAGAGGGTATAAGGGGTGTCCACGGCGGAGGGTGGCGGGCTGGTGGACGTTTGGTGCGTGTGTGTGTGTGGGGGGGGGGGGGGCAACAGAAGGTGGAGAGTGGGAGGACGATGGATAGAGGATGTAGGGGGTGTCCATGGTGGGTGAAGAGGGTGTGGAGGATGACCATGGTGGGTAACGCGGTGGGGTGGAGGTGACGGTGGTGGGGTGGGGGTGACGTGGTGGGGTGGGGGTGACGTGGTGGGGGTAACGCGGTGGGGTGAGGGTGACCAGGTGGGGTGGGCTTGACGCGGTGGGGTGGGGGTGACGTGATGGGATGGGGGGTGACGTTGTAGGGTGGCAGTTACGCGATGTGGTGGGGGTTGACGCGGTGGGGGGGGGGGTAAGCGCCGTGGGGTGGGGTTGACGCGGTGGGGTGGGGGTGACGGTGTTGGGGTGGGGGTGACGCGGTGGGGTGGGGGTGACAGCGGTGGGGTGGGGGTGACGTGGTGGGATGGGGATGACGTTGTGGGTTGGGAGTGACGTTCGTGGGGTGAGGGTTACGCGGTGGGATGGGGGGTGACGGTGGTGGGGTGACGAGGTGGGGTCGGGTGACGTGGTGGGGTGGCGGTGACGTGTTGGGGTGGGGGTGACGTGGTGGGGTGGCGGTGACGTGGTGGGGTGGCGGTGACGCGGTGGGGTGGGGGTGACGTGGTGGGGTGGCGGTGACGTGTTGGGGTGGGGGTCACGCGCTGGGGTGGGGAGTGACGGGGGTGAAGGCCCGGGGTGGAGGATGATCGCCATGAAGCAGCCGGACGTAGAGCGATGTATCGGAGACATGGTGAGGTCAAAGGCCACACTGAGGCCCAAGAGGTTAAGTATTGGATGGATAGAGCCATGTCCCGGGGGGGGTAACTAAACCTCACACTCTGTCATCGCGATGACGGATCGACCCTTAATGACACCGTAAAAGAAGAACTGACAGACAGCTCATTGGATAAAGATGAAAGCTGTAATAGAGGTTAATGTCGCCCAGATCCACAATTACATGCAGGGCTCTTGGATAGAATCCCTGGTGTGGGCGTCTACAGACAGATATGGAAGCTGTAATGTTGCACACAGGGGCGTTCGAAACCACTGGTGTTGTACACAATGTAATGTTTAGCCCGTGTGTTCACCAAGGTGGCCTAAAACACCGACGTTATATTTCACAATGTAATGAGCAGCCATTGTGTTGTGGATTGACACAAACATCGTGCTAGGGTCCCCCCGTAATGCGCTCGGCTATTGTCGAGTGCACTCGGTTGGGCCAGCCCAAGCGGCCGGTGCGTGGTTCGAGCCCCAGCTATGCAAATGTCTAATGTTTGTATAGGAAAAAGATCCCATGTCATTCTTCGCAAAGAGTAGAGGGTTACTGCCGGAGACATGGCTCCTCTCTACCTTCACCCTTGCCATTGTAGGGATAATGAAATACAGAGGTTACAGCATCCTACTTAATGAACCACCCAACCTTCCTGCTGCTAAATATAGAAGAAATAATCCGCCTGCTTCCCACTCTGACCATGACAGTCTGAAGGTCGTCTGCTCACCTTGACTGTGACCCCCCCCCCCCTCCCGTCAAGGCCGCCAGTTCACCAGGATCCTAAAACGCCCCCACCCCCACCCCCGCCCAACTCCCCACACACATAATCCTAAAGGACAAACGCTCACCTTGACCCTTGGCTGATGATCAGTGCGTCTGCCTTCTGCCAGACACACGCTGGCGCACAGACAAGCCCAAGGATACACCCTAACACCTAAAACACGGGTAATAATCCAAAAGACTATAATTATAAATGTAAATATTATCCTCAATATCGGCGCCGCGTTAACGGCGAAAAAAGTCGTCTGCGGCGTCTTGTATTCGCGCTGATTTTGGCGCTGTCGTCTGCCGGGCTGGAGGCGGGCCTCGCGTCATGGCTAGGGCCGGGAGACAGCGGTCTGGCCCCCTCCCTACCCCCCGCTAGTCAGTCGTACCCCTGGCGTTGGTGGAGAGGGCCTGCCTCCCCCACCTCAAGGAATAATAATCCACTGGTCGTATATATGTGGCTGGGTGTATGAGGAATGGCGGTCACTGCCTTCCACTGTGTCTCTGTCTCTGTCGCCCTCTCTCCCCCTTTCTCTGTCTCTGTCTCTCTCTCTCTCTCTCTCTCCTGCCAAGCATCCGCAGTGTAGAATTATTCCGATATGCCCCGTGAGTCAATATCCGCTGTGAGGTGATGTTACGTGGCCGTAAAGGTGCAGTGGCAGCGCCGCCAGGCGGTCGGCGATGTGGTGTGTGGGGAGAGTGCGCCGTCGGAGGCGATCTACCGTCAGTTGGAAAGGAGAAGCGATTATTTCCAGAGCAGTGGGCTCCGTAGGGGAGGTGGGCGGGTGGGTGGGGCCCCGGACCAGACGACGCGTGCGAGAGGAGGGAGGGAAGGAGGGAGGGGGACGGTGGGAGGGTAGTTACAGCAGACTCGACTCGACCCGACCGACCGGGCCTTATGGGGAGAAAGAACCAGGGGAGCGGTGGGGGGTGGTGGGGGGGGGAGTATGAAGGTGGTGGGGGTGGGTGGGGGGGGGGTGTCTTGCTGGTCGGCGGCGGGGGCCGGGGGTGCCTGTGTCGGCAGGGTGTTGAGAGAGGGGGCAGGCGCCGGGGCCCGCTAGCGGTCGGCCGGACTACCGGGGGGTAGATAGAGGGCTGGGTGACAGCGGCGTGGCGGTGCGGGGGTGGAGGGGGTGGTAGGAGGTGGGGTGGTTCTTCCCGGGGCGTGGCCGCTGAGAGCGGGATGGCGGGGACGCTGCCTCCAGGCCGATCGGGCGAGGACATGTCGCCGTGTGGGTGGGCGGGGGTGGGAGGGTAGGGGTTAGGCGGAGTAAGCCGGGTAGGGAAGGACTGGAGAGAGTAGTTCTTGGAGACCAAATACTGTATGGTGAAGCCTCACCTTGGAGACGGGCTGAGCGGGGGGTGGGGCGGAGGGGTGGGGCTGATGACAAGAGGGTAGAGATGGGTGTGCCCCCATGACAGGCAGGACGGGGAGGAGGGGGGGGGGGGGCAGCGGTAGCAAGCGATACGTCCTGAATCCAAGGGTGGTGGTGGAGGCGCTGCTTCCACCCCACCCACCCCACCAACCACCCATCTCTTGATGTGTTAAGTTCATGGCATTGTATATCAGTTTACCAAAACACGCAATTGTATGACCAATGATTATTAATCGAGCGAAAATAATATATTATTTTAAGCTAGAATGTGTTTGACATATTTATATTTCATTCTTAACGAGGGATTGTCCTTGGTCTATAACCAGAGAGAAGATAGGGCAGGGAGGGTGGGTGGGGGGGGGGGGGGTGATCGGCGAGAGTTCGTCACCCAGTGAGTTCGCTTGTCACGCGCAGCTGTTACCAGGGTGATACGCGGCTCTGCATTTAATGGGGCGAAAAGCTAATTAATGCAAATGAGGGCACCACTGAAACTTCGTTGCCATGGCGACATCTGTTATTTTTTTTCCGTTATTCTCCAGCGAGTCTTTCACACACACTGAAAGCGGAAGTCGTGATAGAGACGGGGTAGGGGTGAGTGGCGGGGGGTGGAAGGGAAGGGGGTGCGGTCAGCTTATGAGCAGCGAGGCTACTAGTAATGCTACGCTGGCAGACATAATGAATGAATAATAGATCCAGTAGTGCGTGATGTGTGCTATAGTCGGCAACCCCCTTGGATGGCGCGATCTGCCGACAGACGGCGCTCCGCGCTGTGAGCAAGAGCGACCTCTGGTGTCGCGAGAGTGCATACGCTGGGTGCCACGGTCCGGATGCCACAGTTGTCACAATTAATAACATGTCGGCCGCCCATAGCGCCATAGCCACATATGTAAAATGTGGCCCCCGGTCTGGGTCTGGCCCCCGGTCTGGCCCGACGGGGTCTGGCCCCCGGTCTGGCCCGCCGGGGTCTGGCCCCCGGTCTGGCCCACCGGGGTCTGGCCCACCAGGGTCTGGCCCCCGGTCTGGCACACCACGGTCTGGCCCACCAGGGTCTGGCCCCGGGCCTGGCCCGACGGGGTCTGGCCCCCGGCCTGGCCCACCGGGGTCTGGCCCCCAGTCTGGCCCGCCGGGATCTGGCCCACCGGGGTGTGGCCCACCGGGGTCTGGCCCCCGGTCTGGCCCGCCAGGATCTGGCCCCCGGTCTGGCCGGCCGCCGGGGTCTGGCCCCCGGTCTGGCCCGACGGGATCTGGCCCCCGGTCTGGCCCGACGGGGTCTGCCCACAGTCTGGCCCGCCGGGGTCTGGCCCCCGGTCTGGCCGGCCGCCGGGGTCTGGCCCCCGGTCTGGCCCGACGGGATCTGGCCCACCGGGGGTGTGGCCCACCGGGGTCTGGCCCCCGGTCTGGCCCGCCGGGGTCTGGCCCCCGGTCTGGCCCGCCGGGGTCTGGCCCCCGGTCTGGCCGGCCGCCGGGGTCTGGCCGGCCGCCGGGGTCTGACCCCGGTCTGGCCCGACGGGGTCTGACCCCGGTCTGGCCCGACGGGGTCTGGCCCCCGGTCTGGCCCGACGGGGTCTGCCCCCAGTCTGGCCCGCCGGGGTTTGGCCCCCCAGTCTGGCCCGCCGGGGTCTGGCCCACCGGGGTGTGGCCCACCGGGGTCTGGCCCCCGGTCTGGCCCTCCGGGGTCTGGCCCCCGGTCTGGCACACCACGGTCTGGCCCCCCCCCCCCCCCCCCCCCACCAGGGTCTGGCCCCCGGCCTGGCCCGACGGGGTCTGGCCCCCGGTCTGGCCCCCGGTCTGGCCCACCAGGGTCTGGCCCCCAGTCTGGCCCGCCGGGGTCTGGCCCACCGGGGTGTGGCCCACCGGGGTCTGGCCCCCGGTCTGGCCGGCCGCCGGGGTCTGGCCCCTGGTCTGGCCGGCCGCCGGGGTCTGGCCCCCGGTTTGGCCCGACGGGATCTGGCCCCCGGTCTGGCCCGACGGGTGGCCCCAGTCTGGCCCGCCGGGGTCTGGCCCCCAGTCTGGCCCGCCGGGGTCTGGCCCACCGGGGTGTGGCCCACCGGGGTGTGGCCCCCGGTCTGGCCGCCGGAGTCTGGCCCCCGGTCTGGCCCGCCGGGGTCTGGCCCCCGGTCTGGCCGGCCGCCGGGGTCTGGGCCGGCCGCCGGGGTCTGACCCCGGTCTGGCCCAACGGGGTCTGGCCCCCGGTCTGGCCCGACGGGGTCTGCCCCCAGTCTGGCCCGCCGGGGTCTGGCCCCCAGTCTGGCCCGCCGGGGTCTGGCCCACCGGGGTGTGGCCCACCGGGGTCTGGCCCCCGGTCTGGCCCGCCGGGGTCTGGCCCCCGGTCTGGCCCGCCGGGGTCTGGCCCCCGGTCTGGCCGGCCGCCGGGGTCTGGCCGGCCGCCGGGGTCTGACCCCGGTCTGGCCCGCCGGGTCTGGCCCACGGTCTGGCCCGCCGGGGTCTGGCCCACCAGGGTCTGGCCCCCGGTCTGGCCGACCGGGGCCTGGCCGGGGATGATTGACAAATTCAACATGACGCTCAAGGGAACAAACCATTTTTTTGTCTCTGCTCGCTGTTAAGAAACTTAACAGCTTAAGTCACTTACAGCGTCTCCGTCAATGCAGTAGTTCGAGCGCTATCGATAGCACCATCCACAGCCTACCCTACCTTCACACCCCTCCACCCTCTCCACTAAGCCGAGACATTACACC
>CAXHSH010000999.1:0-23577 GCA_964019135.1 Arenicola marina
GCCACAGACGCCGGGATCCCATCGGGGGCAAAATGGTTATTTCCAACAACTTGAAGCTAGCTGCCGGCCAGCATGTCAGCCTGCACAGGGGGACGCCGTATCAGGCATGATCAGGAGCCCCTCTCCCCCCTCCCCACCCTCCTTCCCCCCGCCCTCCCTCCCTCTCACCCCATCGCTATCCGCAGATGAAATGGATTTTTCGCATGACAGGTCTATTTCACGGGCATGATGGACGAGTATGAATGGTCTCTATACCTCCTTCATGGAGCCTCCTGGTGCCCCATGACCCCCCCCCCCCCCCCCCCCCACCACCACCCAACCTAAGTACCAACATGGCGGCTACTCATGGCATTGACCAGGACCATTAACTAACAGACCACGTGGTCACTCCGTCGCTACAACTTGAAATGACGACATGGGACCTCTTCCCAAGGCAAAACACCATCATAAAACACTCAAGCCGAAGATTATGCGCAGGGAGACTATATATCTGTTCGATAGAGGAACATACCTGACGTTCTGTCAGTCCGCAGAGAGGCGGTAACCCGTTCGGTTGGTTGTATATTGAGGCCGCTTTTTTAACCCCTTTTGGTCATATCGCGTCAATGGGAGAAGGAAGGGAGAGTGGAACCATGCCCCGGGGGATAACCCCCCACTTTTTGCGAAGAAAGACACATGGGATCTTTAACCTGCGACCACACAGACATGGCCACAGCGGGGCTCGAACCACCGATCCACGTACCGTAAGGCTCTCAGGGGTAACGCGTTCGGATATGATCGAGTGTGCTCTAGGGTGCTGGCCGGCCCTAGCGGTGTGCGTGGTTCGAGCCCCAACTGGGCAGATGCCTATTCCATATAAAAATCCCATACCATACCATACATCTTCGCAAAGAGTAGGGGGCAGCTCCGGGTCACATGGCTCCTCTCTACCTTCCCAATGTCGCGATATGACCTTCAGAGGTTATAGCATTCGGTCACTGTGGTAGCCACATTGGGCCAATAACCCCCCCCCCCCGGGACAGTGATATAGATGAGGCAACGGCCCCAGGCACGAGTGGGATATGACCCCCCAACCTATGGGTCTGCGGCCGACCGCGGCGCCCCCCCCCCCATGCACGTGGCTGCCACGATATATGCGTGGATAGATTGTTTTTTTAGGCCACTTTTGTGCACGCACAGGCTTCTGATGAAACGGTCGCCACAACAGCTGGTAGGGCTCTAACAACCACCGCCTTGTTAAGAGACGAGGATTGGAGGGTCCCAGGGGACGTAGAGGCCGGGCCACCCATGATACACCATGGTGATGTGACAACCGAGAGTATACAGTTTATAGAAACCACTATAAACACACAGACACACACACGGCCAGTGACGTCACGTCCCCTGGCGGCGAGGACACATTGCCCGAGGCTCTCAGCAGCTGGTTCGCCCGCCCCTCGCCAGAGGGCGCCAGGGTCAGTAGGTCGAACATGTTGATATCAGCATTTTTCGACCATCGTGAACCAACGAAGAGCCTCCATAAATAGACGGATTTTAATGAATATAACATTAATCATTATATACATTCAATCTATGCCATAATACGGGGGGGATATTATAATTACACTAAAACTGTGAAACGACCACGCAGGGGGGGACCCAGGAATTAGAAAGGGGGGGGGGGGGGGGGTCCGGACCTGCGACCGGGTGGGGGTCTGAACAAAATTGCGACCGGGAGATCCACCAATTTTTTGACGCCCGGGAGGGGGGGGGGGGTCCACGCCTCAGATGCCCTAAATGTCTTCGTCAGAATTCAGGGGGGTGGTGGACCCCCTGGATCCGCCGTTGAATACGCTAATATAAACACAGGGGTTAACATATTAACGCTGCAAGAATCAGTGCAAATCTAGATGTGCACAATATAATATTGCTCTTAACAAATGGCTTTATGATGGTATATTTGTCCCGTTACAGGTTGGTGATATGCGACCGCTCGTGTTCCCCCATAGATGGACAGCAAAATAGGGCGTAGATAGGGGGTGTGGGTTATCTACACGACAGCAGCGCTCGCGGTCGTGTGACCTTGACGTAACCTTGGCCTGACTGCCACCCAGGTGTGATTGGTTGGTTCGTGTCCCTCCGCGTGTAACACAGAGATAAGGCGACCTTACCCGACCAGGATACCACAGGATACTGCACTCCCCCCTCTCCTGATTACATCAGGATTTGAAAAAGCTTTCCGGATACGCCAACGCGGATACGCCAACGCGGAAATCATAAGCCACCCCAGATACACATCTCTGCGGTTAGCACCCGAAAGGAGAGGCGGGTTATGTAAGTGTATGGGGGGGGGGGGGGGGGTCAGGGGTGTGAGAGGGGAGGGGTGAGCGATGGGGAGTGTGTGTGGTTGGGTAAGGTACTGGGTGTGGGGGGTAGGGTACTGGGGGTGAGGGGGGAGGTATGTATGTGCATTTGTTGAGGGAGAAGGGTAATGGATGTGGCGGGAGGGGCTGTGGGTGTGTTGAAGGGAGGGAGGGGGGAGGGGAAGGGCAAGAGGTGTGGGAAGAGGGTGGAAAGGTGTGTGGCTGTGGTTGTGTGAATCGGGGGGGGGGGGGGCGAAGTGTGAGGGTGAAGAGGGGTGTGAGGGAAGAGGGAGAGGGGCTCGTGGGTGTGTGAGGGCGGGGTGTGAGGTGTGGAGGGGTACACCTTGCCGATGTAGCCACCAGGCGGAGGTGAGTGAGGAGTGAGTGAGGAGTGAGTGAGGAGTGAGTGAGGCTCCATCCACTTCATCTGATATCCCCAGATCAGAAGGGAGACCACAGACGCCGTCGCGGGTGGCATCCGGATTGGGACCACCATATGTCCGGATTAGAACCACCCGGCGCCCAACCCCACCACCTCACCACCCCGTACCACGAGGATGGGGGTCGGCACTTAACACGCGGGATCTGATGACCCGTCATCACCCTTAATGTACAGGGGTCACCGCTATTGTCGAGTGCGGCATTCTGCTGGGCGAGGCGTGGTTCTTTTCTCATTCGGGCAAATGTATTCTGTTTTCCGCATGATATGGATCCAAGGGCTTTCGTCGCAAAAGTAGGGAGTCACTGCCGGAGACATGGCTCCTGTCTACCTTGACTCCTCCTATTGTAGTGATTTGATGACATACAGAGGATCAAAGCGTTCTGCCACCAACCGATCAATAATGCATGAAGAAAACATGAAGAAAGCATGGCCTCTAACGGGGCACAGTGCCTGTCTGTCTGTACCCTGTATTGCCCGATAACGGTGCCTGGTATAACAGCTAATGGGACACATACCTGTCTCTCTGTACCCTGTATTGCCCGAGTAACGTGTTTGTAACATCTAATGGGACACATTACCTGTCTCTCTGTACCCTGTATTGCCCGAGTAACGGTGTTTGTAACATCTAATGGGACACATTACCTGTCTCTCTGTACCCTGTATTGACCGAGTAACGGTGTTTGTAACATCTAATGGGACACATTACCTGTCTCTCTGTACCCTGTATTGACCGAGTACCGGTGTTTGTAACATCTAATGGGACACATTACCTGTCTCTCTGTACCCTGTATTGCCCGAGTAACGGTGTTTGTAACATCTAATGGGACACATTACCTGTCTCTCTGTACCCTGTATTGACCGAGTAACGGTGTTTGTAACATCTAATGGGACACATTACCTGTCTCTGTGTACCCTGTATTGACCGAGTAACGGTGTTTGTAACATCTAATGGGACACATTACCTGTCTCTCTGTACCCTGTATTGCCCGAGTAACGGTGTTTGTAACATCTAATGGGCCACATTACCTGTCTCTCTGTACCCTGTATTGCCCGAGTAACGGTGTTTGTAACATCTAATGGGACACATTACCTGTCTGTCTGTACCCTGTATTGCCCGAGTAACGGTGTTTGTAACATCTAATGGGACACATTACCTGTCTCTCTGTACCCTGTATTGACCGAGTAACGGTGCCTGTAACACCTAATGGGACACATTACCTGTCTGTCTGTACCCTGTATTGCCCGAGTAACGTGTTTGTAACATCTAACGGGACACAGTACCTGTCTGTCTGTACCCTGTATTGCCCGAGTAACGGTGTTGTAACATCTAATGGGACACATTACCTGTCTCTCTGTACCCTGTATTGACCGAGTAACGGTGTCTAACATCTAATGGGACACATTACCTCTCTGTCTGTACCCTGTATTGACCGAGTAACGGTGCCTGTAACAGCTAATGGGACATATTACCCGCCTGTCTGTACCCTGTATTGACCGAGTAACGGTGCCTGTAACATCTAATGGGACCGCCACATCTCACCATTGAACAAAACAATCTCGCGCCGTCTTCCCGCAAACCGCCTCAAGAGAACCCCACTCTGTGCCCCTTATTACATTAATCCCCACCCCCCTCCCCCAGGAGTAGTCAGTGGTTGAGTACCTAACATCTCGTGAGTGAGTCGTCAATGACGGGTTATTAGACACGTAACATATCCCACTCGAGGCTCATAATGGAGCAAAGTAAAGAACGGTAAAAAAAACACGACAGACAGCCAGACAGCCAGCCCGGGACGGCGCAGGCAGCACTGTCTGCAGGGGAAGACGCACCCACCAAAGCCGTCATGTGGTTTCAATAGCGCCACGCAATCTCTGACCCCCACGTGGCATTTATAATAGCCTCCAGTGGGCGCCAGATAACGCGCAATTATGAGGGAGATGAGGCGACTGACTCGATGGACGACCCTTCCCTACCTCCACCCCCCAACCGCCTCTCTCTCCAGATTCCCCATTTGTTTTACGTCTCTTTTTTGTCGTTTTTCCGCCTCGTTCTAGGTAGCGAAATCAAGTTTCGCGATCGCGTGCGGCGCCTGAACCCGGCGTACATATGGGGTATACAGGTTTTATTAGACAGCTCCACTAGTTTTTAGCAGTCGATTTTCTTTTCTCTGCCATGCAAAGAAAGTCCACTATCCATGATACATCCTTGGCATTTAACGCGAGGAAGTTTTGATATTTCAGTCGGGATTATGAGAATCCGACCAACGTTGTGTTGACTGCGGAGCCAAGCGCATCCTTAGGGGTGGTGTGGGGGGGGGGGGCGAATGCAGGTGGAGCACGAGAGAGGATGGGGGATAGGGGCTGCAAGGGTGGGAGGGGCGGATATGGGTTGATAGGGCGGGACGGGGGGGGTCTATGGGTTGGTAGGGTGGGAGGAGGGGGGTGGATAAGGGTGGATAGGGCGGAATGGGGTGTGGATAGGGGTAGATAGTGAGGGTGCATAGGGGTTTCTTGGAACGGGAGGGGGCCGGGATGTGGTAAGGATTGTTGTGGGGCGTCAGAGAAGCCATATCCTTATCCATGTAGTACCTAGGCCTGCTCCCAGGCGGCACCACTGTAGTATATATATATATATAAGTTATATATACATATATATAACCCGGGGCTGACAGATAAGCCTACGATCAGAATGTCAGTGGCCCGGTCGGCTGCTGTGCCCCGAGAGGGACGACCCCCAGGCCAGGGACGGAGTGATACCGCGATACGGCACGGCACGCCCCCTACCGGGGCATATCGCCTCATTAGTATTCCTCTCGCCGTCCTCTCGCCAGCCTCGCCAATCCCGCGTGAAATCACCCCGCCACTGGGGGAAAAGTCACCAGGTGGCGGGACCGACCAAGGTGGGCGGTAAACGATATATTGCTCGACTCCGCGGAGCCGTGGCGAGAACATAAATCCGTGTTCTGTGGCGGAGAGAGGGTATAAAGCATAGGGGTCTAGGGCTGTCATATCCCCACCGCCAGGGCTAGATTATAACCGCGCTGGGGGTGATGGGGAGGGAGGTGGGAGGGAGGTGGGGAAAGGGGAGGGAGGTGGGGAAAGGGGGGGAGGGAGGTGGGGAAAGGGGGGGGGGTAGATATTGCGTAATTACGGTCTGAAGACCCTGGTGTCTAGTATGCATCATTTGTCGTCTCAGAAGGTTTCTTTGCCTAGTTCAGCCTTGTGTGCACACACGCGGCCTAAAACAAAGGGAAGACTCACTTTCTTTGGCCGCCATTTCTGCACGTGACACCAACACCGCCGGCGTCTCAGTCACGTGACTACAATGGTTTGCGGAGAAAGGGTCGTGGGCTCCAATTCAAATCTCAAGGTCGATCACTGGACGAAGGTCAGGGTGCAATGCACCGTTCCATGCTCCGAGCTAAGCCCCGCCCATGTATGAGTCCTTTTTCGTTAATCGTGAGTATGAAATTGAGTCATAGCTGATGGTAGGTACAAGTGAGTAGTACTTATCTCTGAAACTGACAAGGCGAGATGCTGCTGTGTTTGTCGGACTTGTTTATCGCACGAGGAATACCTTTTTTCGCCACATGATTGGACAAAACCAACAGTAACGTTGGATGAATGATTGACAGCCTGGATCGGTTTATCCACATGTGCTGGGTGTCAACATGTCAACTCTGGAGGAACACAAACCGGTGGTGACCCTCGAGAGCGATTCGACACAGAGGACGTGTCTGTGACGCGGTTTGCTGTAGAGGGCTGGTCAGGGTGTATGATTAAGTAGAAGTTGGTTACAGCAAAGCCTAACTGCGACGAGAAGCAATGTTTGTTTCCTGTGGCCTTACTGGTCACGTATTTTGACCACTCGGGTGAGTCGTGGAGGCGAGGGGCCCCACCAGTAGGTAGAAGGCAACAGAGAGAGAGGAATTTTCACCTACTTTACCACGAGACAAGGGAACCGCACGGCATGTTACCAAACAGATACATTTGCACGGTTGGGAGTCGAACCGGAGACCCCGGTCACATGGCACCAGAAAGCTGCGGCGACTGCCGACGAAACCTCTCGTTTTTAACCAAGTGGGGGTGAATGTAAACCCACCCGCATCCACAATAAATAAATCAGAGGACGAGGTATCGCCGCAATAAAACCCGAGATCCACCCATAATTAAACTGACAACACCTCCTACACCGGCTGTGGCTTTAGACGAGGGAAACGCCATTAAAACTCGCCGACATACGGGCAACCGGAGACAGCGGCGAACCCGAGTCGGCAGCGGGTCAGACTGGGGCGGGTTAAAATGACCCGGACACGACGTGTCGACAGCCAAGCGCCCCCGTCCGAAGAATTCCGTCTTTTAGTCTTAATCCGGGCTTCTCGTGACGTCAGGCGCTTCCATCCGACCGGACATGTATTCTGTCTTTTAGTCTTAATCTGGGCTTCTCGTGACGTCAGGCGTCTCCATCCGACCGACATGTATTCCGCCTTTTAGTCTTAATCTGGGCTTCTCGTGACGTCAGACGTCAGTCCTCACCGGCTGCTGCCGTCCCGACACGGACAGAAGCCGCTGGGTAACGATAACGAACGGTACATTGTCTGTGGAGTCTGAAAAAGGGGATGTGTGGGTGAGATGGGAGGGGGGTGAGGCAGTGAGAGTGGAGGACGTGGGTGGGAGGGGGGGGGGGGGGAGGGAGACGTTATTTACTGTGAAAGGACCACGCTTCTGTTATATGGGATGGTGGACGAGAGAGGCGAGGGATGGAGGGGGAGGGATGGAGGGAGAGGAGTGGGGGATAGGGAGGGGAGGGGAGGGGAGGTTAACAATAGATTTCAAGGAGGCGAGGGGGCGGGGGGCGACATACTGGACGGGGTGGGAACGACGCGAAGAACTTTTACACCAACAAAACCGAATTAATACCAAATGTCAAATATTAATAATATGAATATTATTGGTGAGCTGGGGGGGGGGGGAGATGTCGGGAGGGGGGGGGGTGCAAAAGTCCATAAGGACACGAGGGCAAGGGAAACAGGTGACGGGGCAGGAGGGGGAGGGACAAAAGGAAATGAACAAACAAGCCATGGGGACCATGTGAGCAATGGACAGTGGTGGCGGGGGAGGGATGGTGGCGGGGGAGGTATGGTGGCGGGGGAGGGAGGGATGGTGGCGGGGGAGGGAGGGATGGTGGCGGGGAGGGATGGTGGCGGGGGAGAGATGGTGGCGGGGGAAGGGATGGGGGAATAGGGATGGGGGCATAGGAAGGAGGCAGATTGACCAAGGGAACTGGCGGGCAAAGGGGCAATGGACAGGCGCGGGGGAGAGAGGTGGTGTGGGAGGTGGGTGTGGGGGGGGGGACTGATGCGGCTAGCCATGGGGCCGGGGAGGCACGGGACGTGGGGCAATGGACTGCTATTTAGCCTGGACCGACGCCGACTAGAAAGACCCAACTTCGTAATTTATTTGCTCGTCGCGCAAGCCCGGAGCGGCGCCGAGCAGCCGTTGACGCTACGATAAATCCCGGAAGTAAGTACCTTCCGGTGGCCCCTTGGCCGTATTCATAATTCCCTCGTAAGTTACGCACGAAAAGTGCATCTTTGTCTTAGCCTTACCAGTTCGTTTGTGGTGGTGCTCATGATTAAGAAATCTTCTTCAATATAATTTTAGCACTTTCTTAATTCAAAAAATTCACTTCTTATGTGACTACTTATGTATTTTGAACCTGATAATCGCTCGACAAATCCTTCGACTTAATGCTAAGGTTAGTGGCGTAGTGTGGCGATTATGAATACGGCCCAGGCTGGTCGGTGGTTGCCGTCATCAAGGCAGCAGTAGGGGAAGAACAACCCACAGGACATCGAACGTATGAAGATCGCGACAAGGCTGCGAGGGTTTCTGCGAGGAGGCCACCCTCTCGATGTATTGAGTGTCCTTCCTTCTCTCATCACGTCGCCAAGACCCTTCCCTCGCAGCACGCAATGAGATCCACACCGCTAAGAAGGCCAACGTCTCTCCCTCTTTTGGTAATAGTCACATCACCGGCTCTTGTAGTCCGTCTCACATTGAGAAGAATTTAAGAAAGAAAAGTTAACACCCCGGGTTTAAAGTTTTCGGGCTGGCGGCGCCGGCTTAACGGTACCCACCAGACGACATGCCCTCGGCGATGTCTGAGGATGATGGTCAGGGCAAACAGAGGCGGGAGGGAAACCCCAACAGACAGGGAGCGGGCGACGAGAGTTCAATGGGAAACAGGGCGGGAAGGACAAAACTCAACCCCCGGCGATATGGGGGTAGAAAATGGTGGCAAAACGGTCCCCCCCAGCTCTCCCTGCGGTTTCCATGGCAACAGTATTGGATTGCAGGTTTAAATCAATCCTTTATTGCATCACCCTGGAGTGAGACCCGTGTGAGGGTGGGTAAGCGGCACGCGTCGGCTACTCATCAGGGGCCACCCGGTGGCCGATATGGTAGCGTTCATGATTTTTTGTTAAGCTCCTGGGTAAAACACAGTGATGCGTTGGAGCTTGTGTGCCAGCCTAATGAACTCATGGGCAAAAATCTCAAGACAAGTGTCGGAATAATGCAACGATGAGTGACGTAACAACCACTCCCCCCATCAACCCTTTAACTCAGTAAGAAGGCTATTGCATGGCACAGGTTTACGTCCACTTGAAGACTTGCGCAATTACTCCCACAAGACATGGCTCCGGTCTTGTGGCCTGAGCGTAACCACTCCACATGACACGGGTGTGGTGGCACCCAGGGCTAATAGAGCTGCCACATGGGATCCCAGAACGCGGCGGAAGGACCCCCTTCACATTGAAGTTTTACATTATTTTCCTGACAGCGCCATTTACTCGGAGGAGGAGGCCGCCACGCCAGCGGAAGCGCTCGCCCCGCGACATATGGCCACGGCAGCCACGGAGACTTGTACAAATTTCTAGCAGCTGTAACCACATTTTTTGCCACTCCACTAAAACACACCTACATCGAGCTGGTTCCCCTGCCAGACAGAATCGATGGGCGTCCCGCTAGAGGGCGCTGGCGCCACAAACAGTGGAGATTTTCGGAGCATTTCCGGTTGAGGTGGGACGGTGCCCGGTTGGCCTAAGCCAGTCCCAAAGGGTTCATTGATGCCAGACATGGAATCGTTGTGCTGACGGAAGGAACGCCAGGGAAAAAGACAAGAACGCCGGCGAGAAAGCGACGGTGTGTCAATATCATCCTCAGAGAGCCATATAAATCTGCTCCCGTCGGATTGCTGAGACTGAAGAAAGGACCGTTATGCTGTGCCACTGAAGGGTGGGGCCACAAGACGTTTATAACCTCAGCGACGCCACATACCCCACAGCAATCCCCGTGGGAAGACATCAATGTCCATGCACCTAATTAAGATGGCAAAGTCCGCACCTCCCCACCCCTTTTGCCTTCATGTGCACAAAAGTAGCCCAGAACACCAACATTTCTTACTTTCTTTCAGTGACAATGCACACTATCGCAAATAAAAGGAATGAATTGATGTTTTAGGCTCTAAACTATCCCGAATGGGACTTTGTCACTGAGCAATGGTATTACCCAAACGGTAAATGGGACATTTATACTTAACATCTGAGGAGTCACTGATCACCCGAAACCAACGAAGGCGACGTGCGATACCTGTTTCTCATCCTGTGTTGGTCCCTGGTGAGCCAACGTTTATCGCGGAGGCTTTACACTCCGCGCCTTGTATCGCGAACAGCAGATGTTGGTCCCTGGTGAGCCAACGTTTATCGCGGAGGCTTCACACTCCGCGCCTTGTATCGCGAACAGCAGATGGCCAATACGACCAAAAACAACGCTTTAATGTTATTTAAAGGCTGAACCAATTAACCCAGCACAGCCAGCAAAACCAGTCGCCAGCCCCCCCCCCCCCCCCATAACCACTCCTCCACTCCGAGTCCTTCACGTACACACGTGCCTCTCTATGGAAGTCGTCACGATACCAGGGAGGGGGGTGATCGGAGAGGGGGGGGGGGAGAATGAAAGAACGGCGTCCCTCACTCCGAGACAATCGGTTTTCCATGGAAACGTGCGTCCCCCACCATCCACTCATTCCGAGACAATCAGGTTTCCATGGAAACGCGCATTGCTGCTTTAAACACACAACGTGACAAAAACAAAGGTAATAGTTTAATTAATTAACAAATTAATTAATTCAGCTGCGGTTTCCACCGCCTGAGTCACCGTCGCCATGACTACCGACCAGCGTTCCCGCGGCTGGCGAGTGGGCCGTTACGCCTGTTAAAGACACCTGACGAAACTAGAGCTGAAGGATACATGAACAGTATATGAGAGGAGGATGGGAAGGGGGGAGGGGGGGGGGGTATAGATCTCGCTCGTATTTGACTCAATGTGACCGCCATGGTCGGATTATTCACCGGCCTGGTTTAATAGCGGGTGAGCACGTGACCACCATGGAAACCCGTGCCGCCAGGAGGGTGGGGGGGGGGGTATGGGTGGGGGAAGGCTGGGGGTTAATTGGAAATCAATGAGCCGACTTTCGGGTGTTCTTGACAAGGACCATTAACCTCATGGGGTGAACAGGACAGAACGTCGGCTACAGAGACTGGGGCGGGGGGGCGGGGGGGGGGGGGTGAGGGGTGAGGTGGGCGGAGGGGTGAATAAGGTATACTGTTTTTGTTTTCGCCATATATGGACATGAGCCGAGAACAGTCTCCTCCTATACTATACGGGGCGATGCGATGAAACTAATGCTTCACCTGAATCCCAGACCCACAGAGACCCCGGGGGGATCGAACCCGCGATCAGTCAGTCGAACACCCTGACCACCAGGGGATAACAAGGGGCTGTTAACCCTAAGCGGGGGGCCCCAGGCCACTCCCAGCAGAAGTCACACCCCTCCCGTCTCTCTCCATCTCTCCATCTTGACTCTCAGTTATTAACGGAGGCTTCTATCACACCAGTCATGGCAGTTCCCTACCAGTAAAACCGACACCCCCTCCCCACCACATTCCCACCCCCACCCACCCACCAATGCCGAATGGGAACCAATCACAAGGAACACGAACGGCGCGCCGTAAAAGCTGTCACACTAAACCATGATAAACGCGATAATCTGAGCACACGATAGAATGCGTTGATCTCCATCACGCTTCATTAAGTTTAATGCCCCCACTCCCCCCCCCCCTTTCCCTCCTCTCAGATCCACGCACCTGCTTAGAAAGTTAATGAGCTGAGGCCGGGGGTAAAATATTGATACCAGCCATCAGTCGTAATATTACAACAAAGTTACTTATTTACAGGATACTGGCCGATGCGTCGTAATTCAGCATCAAATATTAAAAACCTAAAAAGGCGACTTTCGGAAGATTATCACACCTCTATCATTGTCTCATTCAAGGTCATTACCGGTCATGATAGATTCGAGGCCCCTCCCTCTACTTTATGCCCTACCCCTGACTTCACTGCGCCCCCCCCCCGCCCCATGCCCCTCCCTCCACTTTATGCACTACCCCTGAATGATTCCCTTCCTTTTATAACAAAAAAATAATATTCAGAAGTTGTGTATCAGTCAACGGGAGCGATGTCAGGTCAGCTCGAACAGCGTCACCAAGCGGCCGAGTATGCCGCCGACTCACTGCCGCACGGTGGCACTGCTGACTGGCTGACTGACCTTGAGGTTACGGACAGCCGCCATGTTACCGGGCGATTAAACCGCGGGCGATATGCGCGTGCAGGACACAACCACGGCCGACCGGAGATAAACATGGCCTTTTTACCCCCAGCCAGCCACGGGGGGAGGGAGAGGGGGCGGAGAGGGGGAGGCGGAGAGGGGGCGGAGGGGGGGTGGGCGATAGACTAAGGTGCAGTGGGCGCATGTCGCTTGCGGCCTTGCATACCGTGAACCAATGAGAGCCCCAACCCCCTCACTCTCACCTCCCCCCACATCCTCCCACTCCTCCTCCCCATTTCTACATCCCGACTCCCAACCTCCAAGCTCGCCCCCTCCCCACTCCCCAACCCTTCACACCCACTTCCCTCATTACTAAACCGCCAATCGGGGCAATCATACCCCCGCTGTCCCCCACCCACACACCCACCCACGCAGCAAACACACCACTAATTTCCTTTGTCTCACATGAACCCGGCCGGGTGTTTTTTTGCTATACGAAAACACACGACAAAAGTATAATTAACTCAATTAGCTTTCCGACTGAATTAAATTTGACCACATTCACCCCGCAATGAAGGAATTACGGCTCACAGAAACGGTAGGCGCGTTTTAAAAAAAAGAAGATAAAACCATGACCAGTCCATCATTTGCTTAGACTGAGTCCACTGGATACAGCCAGCGCAACCAATTGGCACGCCAAACGGCATCGCAGGAGCATAACCAAATCTATTGCCATTCGGAATCTCATTACATACACGGTCATGGTTAACCTGCCGACCGGACAGGCAAGCCAAGTCGGAGGCTATCTCGTATGTAATGCAGGGAGCCTCGCTTTCAGCCACTCGCTTATACATGCTTCATGACTTTTAGATGAGTTGACCGTGTATTTCCGGGTCGATGGCGTGACGGCCATCATGGCAGGACAACCGAACGCTGGACCGGAAGTGAGACGCTCGTCCTCGGCCAGGACAGCAGGACATCCTTCAGGGACCCGCATGAATAAACGAAAGGGTGATCATGGATTTCGGTCTTTGCAGGCACCGTTGGTTGGTTGGTTGTAACCCCTTTTGGTCATATCGCGTCAATGGAGAAGGAAGGAAGAGTGAGCCATGTCCCCGGGGTAACCCCCTACCCTTTGCGAAGAATTTGCGACATGGGGATCTGTATCCTGCGACCAGACAGACATGGCCACAGCAGGGGCTCGAACCACGATTCACGTGCCGTCAGGCCCTCAGGTGGCCAGAACACTCAAGGCGAGCGCTCTAACCCACTGAGCTACCGGGCCGGCCCGCAGCCACTTTTGAGCACATATGGGTTACACCGGGCAGCCCCCGAGACAACGACATGAAAGGGTGACATGAAAGGGTGACAACGACATGAGTGGGTGACATGAGAGGGTGACAACGACATGAAAGGGCGACATGAGAGGGGTGACAACGACATGAGAGGGTGACAACGACATGAAAGGGCGACATGAGGGTGACAACGACATGAAAGAGCGACATGAGAGGGTGACAACGACATGAGAGGGTGACATGAAAGGGTGACAACGACATGAGTGGGTGACATGAGAGGGTGACAACGACATGAAAGGGCGACATGAGAGGGTGACAACGACATGAGAGGGTGACATGAAAGGGTGACAACGACATGAGTGGGTGCCATGAGTGGGTGACAACGACATGAGAGGGCGGCATGAGAGGGGTGACAACGACATGAGAGGGTGACAACGATATGAAAGGGCGACATGAGAGGGTGACAACGACATGAGAGGTGACGACGACATGAGAGGATGAAGCGGCTCCAGACACGGATGGGGTTCGAACCAGCAACTGGTCGGTTGGTGAGGAGGCGAGCACGCGAAAGAATCAATGAATGAAATGAGGGTTTAGGCCACCTTGAGCACACATGGTTAAAACCAAGTCAGGTAAGCCTCCTGCAAGCAAATGAGACGCGTGTGAAACTACCTTCAGATTTAGAGATCTGGTGGTCTGGAGTAAATACGCGATCGACTAGGTCAGATGCGGACGCTTCTGCCAAACCTTGGGACACCTAACCCTTGTGTTGTTGTTCTCGTCAGGCGCAGTGAGACCTTTACCCATCACAACAGCGACGGACAGCCACGGGGCGGGGGGGGGGGGCGAACCCTTAATTATTTTTTAGCTCACTCCAAGCAAAAAGTTGATCGAACACTCCTATCAATTGCGTCACAAGAGACAAAGGCAGTGATGACGTCACGGAATTGCGGGGAAATCACCCATTTCCATGTTTTGGTTTTCCCACCCCTACAAGGGGTGTTGTCTCAACATCATATAATAAATCAGTGAGATATTTGGATAATACTGCACCTGGAAAGTCTCGCGTTCCTGTGGTTAGCTCCTGGCATTGAGTGAAAGCTGATCAGCGCTGCATTCCCGATTGGCATTGCAAACCTGCTGAGTCAGCATTCCCAAGACGGAAGCTGCCGATGCCAACAGCAGTCAAAGATAGGTGGCAGTGCGGGCCGGGGCTGTGGATGGATGGGTCGCAGTGCGAGCCGGGGCTGTGGAGGGATGGGTGGCAGTGCCTGGCGGAAAGCTGTGCTCCTCTCAACCTGGTGGCCCAAGGAAGCTAGTCATGCTTTGGAATTGCCTTCATGGCAGGGAACTCGCTGAATCAAGGGGCTTGTCCTCGTGGGCCTCAGTCAGCAAACACTCAGTGATGTGGTAGCTTATTGCCAGAGAACTCACTCATTGGTAGTTTCCTGTCATTGGTATAACCCACTCATTGGCGCAACCCACTCATTGGCGCAACCCACTCATTGGCGCAACCCACTCATTGGCGCAACCACTCATTGGCATAACTCACTCATTGGTATAACTGACTCGTTGATTGAAATCACTCATTGGTATAACTCACTCATTGGCATAACTCACTCTTGGTATAACTCACTCGTTGATTGAAATCACTCAGTGACATAGCTAATTTGTTCTATAGAGACTCAATTATATAATAACTCATAGCATTGATATATAACTTTCATTGATACAAATCACTGGAGTAACTTGCTCATAATGATGCTACAATAATTGATATTATTCCCTCGTGGTAGAACTCACTCAATGGTAATGTCGTTTTCCGAGGGCATTAACCTATATTATTACGAGTTGGTGGGCATGTTAACTAGTACAATAGCGTTGCATCTGAAGGCCTCTAAAATGCCGTATTCTGACCCAAACCGCCCTGCTGCCCATGCAATCGACAATCGTTGCCATGGCGACGCTGCATAGAACAATGAAACATGACGTCACGCACAAAAGAATTGTAGTTATAGCTTTAAATAGCCCGCTTCCATGACTAGTTGCCTAGTTGCACATGCTATGTTTCTTGGCAACATATATATGGTATAAAAAGGCGACCTATATGTGGAAAGGCTTGCGATTTGCGGACAGTCAGTCCCAAAATGCTTTACTTTTGTCGTTGCATGCGGAAATTAAACCAAAGAAGCAGAGACAAGTCAACGCCTTAAATTTAAATTCAACTCGTTAATAATAGTAATAGCGCGAGTTTTGCTTGGCGTTAGGCATTTTATTGGCCCTTCATCAAGCTGTAGCAGCCCTTCATTTTCATTATACGCCCTCGGCCTTGCGGCCTCGGGCCGATAATGAAAATTGGCGGGCTGCTACAGCTTGATGTCGGGCAATAAAAGTGCCTAATGCCCCGCAAACTCGCGCTATTGTCATATTAAATGTAAAGTCCACGTCCATGAAACTTACTATACATACAACAACAAAAATAATACAGTGCGAGAACAATAGAGTGACGTCACCGGAGTGATGCTCATCAGTGTAAGCCACCTCGCGGTGGTTGCCAATGGTTTCGTCCGTCGGTGAAGACAATGGCGACCAGACAAAAAGAACAACTCACACAGACGGGATCCCTGAGGGTTTTTGCCTTCTTGCTTGCAGAACGCAATTTTAGACTACACAATCACAAAGCCTTTGCTTCCATAATGAAAAAGGGACGATAGATAACATTATCATATCAGTAAATATTGCACTGCCGGTGACACGGGGAATACTCTGCTCTCACGCGATCATATTTCGCGTTATCCGCCCAAAGCGTAGTTATAATGCAGTGGTCTGCTGGCGAGGAATTTTTTTTTATAGTTGCTGGAGACCGATCTTGCATCATGTCTCTCCCCCTCCCCGCAATTCCCCCAGCCCTTCACGCCATTACCACCCGTTTCGCATCGGTGTCAGCAACCTATATAACACCAGAGCCACTGAGCGGCCAGGGCCATCAACCGCTCAGCCATCCCCCTGCAGGCGAGGCGAGGAGAGGGCAGGCCATGGCACCACTTGAGGAAGGGGGGAGGGAGGGTGATTCATACCTGCCACGAGTCTCACCTGGGCTTAGCCAGCGATAGTGGTGGATAGTGGTGGCAGCGGGGGGGGGCGGGCAGTGGTGGCAGCGGGGGGGGGGGGCAGTGGTGGCAGCGGTGAGGGGGGGGGCAGTGGTGGCAGCGGTGAGGGGGAGGGAGGGGCGGTGGTGGCAGCGGGGGGGGGCAGTGGTGGCGGTAGCGAAGGGTAATGATAGAGGCAGCGATGAGGGGTTGGGGCAGCAGTGGCGGTGGCGAGGGTAATGGTAGAGGCGGCGGCGAGGGGTGAGGGCGGCGGCGGGGGGGGGGGGGTAGGGGCGGCGGCGGGGGAGGGGCGGCGGCGGGAGAGGGGTGGGGGCGGCGGTGGCGAGGGGTAGTGGTAGAGGCGGCGGTCAGGGGTGAGGGCGGCAGGGGTGGCGGCGAGGGGTGGGGGCGGCGGTGGCGAGGGGTGGTGGTATTACGGTGGCAGCCAGGGACAACAACATCGACGATGCCAACGAGAGATCGGACTCAACGAGACCGATGGTGAGCGAAAATATAGGTGAGAGTGGGAATGAGAGTGTTAGTAAGAGTGAGTGAGAGTAGGTGAGTGTGGGTAAGAGTGGGTGAGAGTGGGTGAGAGTGTGGGTAAGAGTGGGTGAGAGTGTTGGTAAGAGTGGGTGAGAGTAGGTGAGAGTGTGGGTAAGAGTGGGTGAGAGTGGGTGAGAGTGTGGGTAAGAGTGGGTGAGAGCGTGGGTGAGAGTGTGGATGAGAGTGGGTGAGAGAGTGGATGAGAGTGGGTGAGAGTGTGGGTGAGAGTGGGAATGAGAGTGTCGGTAAGAGTGAGTGAGAGTAGGTGAGAGTGTGGGTAAGAGTGGGTGAGAGAGTGGATGAGAGTGGGTGAGAGTGTGGGTGAGAGTGGGAATGAGAGTGTCGGTAAGAGTGAGTGAGAGTGGGTGAGAGTGTGGGTAAGAGTGGGTGAGAGTGTGGATGAGAGTGGATGAGAGTGGGTGAGAGTGTGGATCAGAGCGTGAGTGAGCCAGAGTGTGGGTAAGAGTGGGTGAGACAGTGTGAAGGGGAACACCACATCCCAATGACAGAAGTCTACCATATCCCGATTATCCTGTTCTCCTGCCAGTGATTTACATGACATAACCGTGAGAAACCCACATCGGAACCAACTCGGAATGCCCACCAATGACAATGCCGATATGACGCCGCTAACGACCCGGCAATACAAGGCTGACAGTGGCTGGTAAGGACCACTCGATGGCAATGGGTCCATCAATCAGACGACTACTGTCTTGGCCAAAAAAAAAACTGCCTGCCACTTCAGACAAAACAGCCGCGTGTAGCCTTGGTTGTAGGAAGCAACGGGGCGAGACTTAACAACAGGGGTAAAAGGTTTCCAGCTGATGTAACTGCCCCTCTGTCACTGCAGTATCTACTTCAGCCTGCAGCAACATGGGTATTGGTGCAGGTATGGACTGGCCATGGGACCATTGTCAACCGTGGGGAAGTGGACAGGTTGTGTCAGCCACATGTAAGGGGGTATGACGTCCATGGCACAGGTCAAGGTGGATAGGAGCCATGTGCCCAGGCGTAAGCTTCAACTCTATGAGAAGGAGAACGTTGAACCGCTCTTTTTGTTCAAACAGTCGCATTAAGCGACAAAAAGTCCGGCGCGATGGTTGATCCGGAAGAAGACACTCACTCCAAGCCGGACGCGCCCCCACGGGATGCGCAGGGCGGCCTGGAGAGTTGTGCAGATAGGGATCGATTATGCCATCAGAGAGGCGCCAGGGGACTTCCTCCAACCATCGAGTCCAAAACCAGCTCAGGCTATCGGGCTAAACCCTCGTACAAACAAATCAATATTCCCTGTATACAACAGACAGCTCCCGAGCGCTTTACCTGTTAGCTACGGAGACCCCCCCCCCCCAACCCACTCCTCCGGGAGGCACCACCCCCTCCCCCATCCCATCACCCTCCCTAATATCGGTAGTAAGTTCAGAGCTATTAATGTACCTGAACTCGATTAACCCTACGGTAAAGACAAGAAAAACAGGACTACAACAGATGTGGCATGGCAAGTACACCAGTCAGAGGCCCCGGGGATCCTACTCCATGCCCCCCCCCCCCACCCTAGGAACCCCTCCTTCCCGCCCCCCGCCCCCCCGGCCGACACAATACCATGGTGACGACGGACACACCAGAGTCAGACCAATCAGATACCTGGCTCAAAGGAAATCGACAGCCAAGCTTCCGGCTACACTAGAGCGGGGAGGTGGCACCAGCCTTCTGCGTCGTCTGCCGAGATCTACGCATGCAGACAGCATCTCAGGGGAGAAGAAAGCAAACGCAGCGCCCCCTATTGTTATTCCACACGCAGAGACGACATTTAAACAAGTCCTACACGGCGTGGTCCCAAATGGCCCGCGTAGACGTAATTAAAACAGGTCCTACACGGCGTAGTTCCCACTGGCCCGCACAGACGACATTTAAACAGGTCCTACACGGCGCGGTCCCAGATGGTCCGCGCAGACGACATTTAAACAGGTCCAACACGGCGCGGTCCCAGCTGGCCCGCACAGACGACATTTAAACAGGTCCTACACGGCGTGGTCCCCGCTGGCGCGCACAGACGACATTTAAACAAGTCCTACACGGCGCGGTCCCAGCTGACTCGCACAGACGACATTTAAACAAGTCCTACACGGCGCCGTCCCAGCTGGCCCGCACAGACGACATTAAAACAGGTCCTACACGGCGTGGTCCAAGCTGGCCCCTTCCCATTCCAGCCCGGCACGCCATTGGTTACCGGGCCGCAATGGCGTAATGGCCTCAGTCCCTAACCTTAAACACGGGTACACATGGAGGTCACGGACCTTTCTTGCAACCTCGTGTTGCCATGGCACCCATGTATACCGCTGAGCTACAGAGGCAGCACGTAACCTTTCTGCATAGGGTTAAAAATTGGCTTACTGAAAGAGGATTAAATAAATGTTATGGTTATCGGCTCTATATCAGTCAATCTGATGTCTGACAGTATTTCTGACACTCGAATTGGCCGCTGATGCCTTAGGGCTGAACAATCTGACGGTTAATATTGCAGCAACTTTACGAACACGGCTCTGCACCCACCAATCCGGTACTTCATATTCCGGATGGCCCAAGAAATCGTGATGTTTATGCCACTTTTGTGCACATGAAGAGTAAACCGGACCCAGAAACCTCCCGGAACAATGAAATGGACAAACCATGCGCCACAGTTGAAGGTACCAGGGTTCGTCCCCATGACCTGGTGGTGTGCAGCTCAGGCAGATCACCAAATGAGCCAGGGAGGCTCCTAGAAACGGTTCAGGAAGATGTGTTCCTACCAATCATACATTAACAATGGATATTTCATTGAGAGAGTTTTACACATACAGAGCTATACGATAATAGTAAAGCGCCGGGCAACAAATTAAAAACTAACTGCTGGGTTTATAGTTTGTCCGGAAACTTTCTGTCAATGCTTTAACTTTCCACTCTCACAAACGACTGCACCGGCCATCCCCCGTCATTAAACTGTTGCATCCAGTCCCCCACACGCACCATGGTAACCAGAGGTCGCCCCGCCCAAGTCAACATACACATAGTGCAAATATATACCGATTTATTACCGCTAATGGTGTTTACTAAAGGTCAGTAAACACGTTGAGGACCCGGGCGTCATCCGCAGCCATCGCGTTGCTCAATGTTGCTCCAGTATACTAACTCACGTGACACTCCACTTAGGGACCCAGATATGGAAAGCGGGTTTTTTAAAGGAGTCCAGTACTATTCGTAACCGGAACTAACAAGCTACACAGGACAAAGGACATAACATCATGCCTATAACCCAGACAAGGAATACCGTGATCGGCGATCGAATGACAGAGAAATACATTTCGAGCGGTTTAAAATGTCACAGTTTGACCTTTGCCAGCGGGGCAGCGAGCCAAGGTCAGAGCTACATCACGGCGGGTCTGAAACAACAGACACGCACCGCGCGATCAAGGTCAGGCTGGCTTCCGCAGCCTCGCTTTGAACCTGGCGAGCCTCGCTTTGAGCGCGGCGCGAGCCCGTGCCAAAGCAGACGCCCGGCTTGCCTGGATGTTTGTAGCACTCTGCGGAAGAGGAAGCGATTGGGGTTGGCATGGACCCCCCCCCCCCTTCCCCCTCGTCTCCCTTTTGTTGCATCTCACCTGTTGGGGTTCAGCTGAACACCCCCTGAAATGTGTGAGTGTGTGAGAGAGTATCACAAAGCGAAATCTTCGGTTGCCGAGCCGGCCACGACCACCCGTGATACCACATATGTTCGCTGTGGCATCCTTCCTTCCTGGCTACTCCCACCCCTCCCTCCCTCCCTCCCCTCCCCGCGCCCGAGCCCCACACCCCTACAAACACACACACACATATATATATATGTCTATCCGGCGTGGTCCATGCCACGCCATTCCCGAGACCATCCACTAAACTTTGGGCTACAAGGCGCCCCAGTCGACACAGCAGTGAGGTGCCTTGTCCCTGGGCCTTGTCCCTGGGCCTTGTCCCTGGGCCTTGCCCCTGGGCCTTGCCCCTGGGCCTTGTCCCTGGGCCTTGTCCCTGGGCCTTGTCCCTGGGCCTTGTCCCTGGGCCTTGTCCCTGGGCCTTGCCCCTGGGCCTTGTCCCTGGGCCTTGTCTCGGGGCCTTGCCCCTGGGCCTTGCCCCTGGAGTGGGATGGAGAGTAGGAACAGATTTCGGTCCTGGCAAGACAACCAAGGTCAAGGTCTAATGAACCTCTATGTATATATATTTATATATTTATTTATACATCATACCACGCGGTGAGCCACTCGTTGTGTCTGTCCACAGAGCCAGTATGTCAACAGCAATAACATTAGTTGACGTGAGATTGGCGGGGAGCACCAGAAGACAAACAATGCAGGGTAATGAACAGACCCTTGATACGTCACATGGACGGACGGACCACTGCAGATGGGTGGCCACCACGCGGTGAAGTTGACAACCTCTCTTTCGGTTTGGCAAAACATGGTATGTGTTTAGACCAGTAGAAGTTCTCGCTAATTTACCCAAAGGACCGCCCTCCCCCCCCCCCCCCCCCCCGGCACTCCCCCTCTCCAACCTCCTCCTCTGGGACAATGAAATGAAAGGATAAAACGGTACGAGACACAGTTAGACTTTGAACCAGAAATCTGTGTGTTTGCAGTCGAATGCTTTACCTGCCGCCCATTGGGTAATAAACGCAAAAAACAAGTAATTACATCTCAATCAACACACCGTTGCGATAGAAGTGACACCGTGATCTATAGGGAACCTATCCGTTCTGCAGACCAAGGAAGGCAGGTGTCCGGCGGCAATGGGAGCCGCTGGGCCTTTCATCAGTAATTATACTGGACAGCCCGTCGTCATTACCTCGATGGTGACATAACATCAAGGACCAGACCATGACGTAACGGAGACAGATTTATAACCATACTAACGACTCGTTAGCTGTCCGATTGTCACCACCCACCAGCGAGGCGCGAGCAATGAAATGACATTTGGGCTGGTTGGTTGGTTGTATATTCAGGACGCTTTAACTACTTTTGGTCATATCGCGTCAATGAGGAAAGGAAGGGAAGAGCGGAGCCATGTCCGATCGGGGGGTAACACCCTACTCCTTTGCGAAGAAGGTCATGGGATCTTTATCCTGAGACCACACAGACATGGCCACAGCGGGGCGCGCACCACCGACCCACGCGCCGTTAGGCTCTCAGGTGACCAGAGCACTCAATGCGAGCGCTGTAACCCACTGAGCTACCGGACCGGCCCCTCGGCGACGGTGAAGTGGGGGGGAGGGGTAAGGTCAGTACGGTTGGCAAGGGAACCTCAGGGACAGTGAGAGGAAACGGCCCCAGGCACACGTGGGGTTCGAACCCGTGTTCAGGTCTGCAGTCGAGTGCGCTACCTGTCGAACCCAGCCCCCCCCCCCCGCCTTCCCCCTCCAGCCATCACCCCCGCCTCCCCCCTTCAGCCATCACCCACCCACCCCCGCCATCACCCACCCTCCAGACACCTGGCTTTTACTTCCCCAAAGTAGGCATGCTATTGGCCTATAATGAGTCGGCGCCGCTAATTAATAAGGAGGAGGAAGAGCCAAATAAGTACTTCAGCGCAAGTATTAATAGGGGGTTCCACCAGACAGACAGCCCAGACGGTCGCTTCCTTCGACGTGCATCAGCCAGGGAATGAGATACCGCAGTCAGCATGCTATTACAGCACCCGTCCCAGCCATATTATATCGCCCGCCCCAGCCCAGACACCTTCACATTTACCTGAGAGACGAGAGAGTTACCGTGGAAGTCTCGATCAATACCTGACACGCGCTCATAGATATATAGACGAAGGAAGGTGAGGACAAATCTCACCAGCAGTATGGCACAGGGACTGGTTCCCGGACCCAATCTAATATGGAAATCAGTGGGTTACGGGCTGGAAGCTGGCTGGCTGGCTGGCTGGTTGGTTGGTTGGCTTGCTAGTTGGCTAGCTGGCTGGATAGCTGGCTGGCTGGCTGGTTGGCTGGTTGGTTGGTTGGCTTGCTAGTTGGCTAGTTGGCTAGCTGGCTGGATGGCTGGATAGCTGGCTGGCTGGCTGGCTGGCTGGTTGGTTCGTTGGATAGCTGGCCGGACAGCTGGCTGGCTGGCTGGTTGGCTAGCTGGCTGGCTGGTTGGCTTGCTAGTTGGCTAGCAGGCTGGATAGCTGGCTGGCTGGCTGGTTGGCT
>CAXHSH010001002.1:0-31390 GCA_964019135.1 Arenicola marina
ACACCACGTGACGTCACAGTATGAATGCCTTCCTCTGTCCGTTACCACAGCCACGTGGACGTCACTGTATGAAGGTGCTTCCCTCTGTCCGTACCACACCACGTGGACGTCACAGTATGAAAGCCTTCCTTCTGTCCGCTACCACACCACGTGGACGTCACAGTATGAGTGCCTTCCTTCTGTCCGCTACAACACCACGTGGACGTCCACAGTATGAATGCCTCTCCTCTGTCCCTACCACACCACGTGGACGTCACAGTATGAGTGCCTTCCCTCTGTCCGCTACCACACCACGTGGACGTCACAGTATGAGTGCCTTCCCTCTGTCCGCTACCACACCACGTGGACGTCACAGTATGAGTGCCTTCCTTCTGTCCGCTACCACACCACGTGGACGTCACAGTATGATGCCTTCCTCTGTCCGCGTACCACACCACGTGGACGTCACAGTATGAATGCCTTCCTTCTGTCCGCTACCACACCACGTGGACGTCACAGTATGATGCCTTCCTCTGTCCGCTACCACACCACGTGGACGTCACAGTATGAATGCCTTCCTTCTGTCCGCTACCACACCACGTGGACGTCACAGTATGAGTGCCTTCCTTCTGTCCGCTACCACACCACGTGGACGTCACAGTATGAGTGCCTTCCTCTGTCCGCTACCACACCACGTGGACGTCACAGTATGAGTGCCTTCCTTCTGTCCGCTACCACACCACGTGGACGTCACAGTATGATTGCCTTCCTTCTGTCCGCTACCACACCACGTGGACGTCACAGTATGAGTGCCTTCCTTCTGTCCGCTACCACACCACGTGGACGTCACAGTATGAATGCCTTCCTTCTGTCCGCTACCACACCACGTGGACGTCACAGTATGAGTGCCTTCCTTCTGTCCGCTACCACACCACGTGGACGTCACAGTATGAGTGCCTTCCTTCTGTCCGCTACTCCACGTGGACGTCACAGTATGAATGCCTTCCTTCTGTCCGCTACCACACCACGTGGACGTCACAGTATGAGTGCCTTCCTTCTGTCCGCTACCACACCACGTGGACGTCACAGTATGAATGCCTTCCTTCTGTCCGCTACCACACCACGTGGACGTCACAGTATGAGTGCCTTCCTTCTGTCCGCTACCACACCACGTGGACGTCACAGTATGAATGCCTTCCTTCTGTCCGCTACCACACCACGTGGACGTCACAGTATGAGTGCCTTCCTTCTGTCCGCTACCACACCACGTGGACGTCACAGTATGAATGCCTTCCTTCTGTCCGCTACCACACCACGTGGACGTCACAGTATGAGTGCCTTCCTTCTGTCCGCTACCACACCACGTGGACGTCACAGTATGAATGCCTTCCTTCTGTCCGCTACCACACCACGTGGACGTCACAGTATGAGTGCCTTCCTTCTGTCCGCTACCACACCACGTGGACGTCACAGTATGAATGCCTTCCTTCTGTCCGCTACCACACCACGTGGACGTCACAGTATGAATGCCTTCCTTCTGTCCGCTACCACACCACGTGGACGTCACAGTATGAATGCCTTCCTTCTGTCCGCTACCACACCACGTGGACGTCACAGTATGAGTGCCTTCCTTCTGTCCGCTACCACACCACGTGGACGTCACAGTATGAATGCCTTCCTTCTGTCCGCTACCACACCACGTGGACGTCACAGTATGAGTGCCTTCCTTCTGTCCGCTACCACACCACGTGGACGTCACAGTATGAATGCCTTCCTTCTGTCCGCTACCACACCACGTGGACGTCACAATATGAATGCCTTCCTTCTGTCCGCTACCACACCACGTGGACGTCACAGTATGAATGCCTTCCTTCTGTCCGCTACCACACCACGTGGACGTCACAGTATGAGTGCCTTCCTTCTGTCCGCTACCACACCACGTGGACGTCACAGTATGAGTGCCTTCCTTCTGTCCGCTACCACACCACGTGGACGTCACAGTATGAATGCCTTCCTTCTGTCCGCTACCACACCACGTGGACGTCACAATATGAATGCCTTCCTTCTGTCCGCTACCACACCACGTGGACGTCACAGTATGAATGCCTTCCTTCTGTCCGCTACCACACCACGTGGACGTCACAGTATGAATGCCTTCCTTCTGTCCGCTACCACACCACGTGGACGTCACAGTATGAGTGCCTTCCCTCTGTCCGCTACCACACCACGTGGACGTCACAGTATGAATGCCTTCCTTCTGTCCGCTACCACACCACGTGGACGTCACAATATGAATGCCTTCCTTCTGTCCGCTACCACACCACGTGGACGTCACAGTATGAGTGCCTTCCTTCTGTCCGCTACCACACCACGTGGACGTCACAGTATGAGTGCCTTCCTTCTGTCCGCTACCACACCACGTGGACGTCACAGTATGAATGCCTTCCTTCTGTCCGCTACCACACCACGTGGACGTCACAATATGAATGCCTTCCTTCTGTCCGCTACCACACCACGTGGACGTCACAGTATGAATGCCTTCCTTCTGTCCGCTACCACACCACGTGGACGTCACAGTATGAATGCCTTTCTTCTGTCCGCTACCACACCACGTGGACGTCACAATATGAATGCCTTCCTTCTGTCCGCTACCACACCACGTGGACGTCACAGTATGAATGCCTTCCTTCTGTCCGCTACCACACCACGTGGACGTCACAGTATGAATGCCTTCCTTCTCTCCGCTACCACACCACGTGGACGTCACAGTATGAATGCCTTCCTTCTGTCCGCTACCACACCACGTGGACGTCACAGTATGAATGCCTTCCCTCTGTCCGCTACCACACCACGTGGACGTCACAGTATGAGTGCCTTCCTTCTCTCCGCTACCACACCACGTGGACGTCACAGTATGAATGCCTTCCTTCTGTCCGCTACCACACCACGTGGACGTCACAGTATGAATGCCTTCCTTCTGTCCGCTACCACACCACGTGGACGTCACAGTATGAATGCCTTCCTTCTGTCCGCTACCACACCACGTGGACGTCACAGTATGAGTGCCTTCCCTCTGTCTGCTACCACACCACGTGGACGTCACAGTATGAATGCCTTCCTTCTGTCCGCTACCACACCACGTGGACGTCACAATATGAATGCCTTCCTTCTGTCCGCTACCACACCACGTGGACGTCACAGTATGAATGCCTTCCTTCTGTCCGCTACCACACCACGTGGACGTCACAGTATGAATGCCTTCCTTCTGTCCGCTACCACACCACGTGGACGTCACAGTATGAGTGCCTTCCCTCTGTCTGCTACCACACCACGTGGACGTCACAGTATGAATGCCTTCCTTCTGTCCGCTACCACACCACGTGGACGTCACAATATGAATGCCTTCCTTCTGTCCGCTACCACACCACGTGGACGTCACAGTATGAATGCCTTCCTTCTGTCCGCTACCACACCACGTGGACGTCACAGTATGAATGCCTTCCTTCTCTCCGCTACCACACCACGTGGACGTCACAGTATGAATGCCTTCCTTCTGTCCGCTACCACACCACGTGGACGTCACAGTATGAATGCCTTCCCTCTGTCCGCTACCACACCACGTGGACGTCACAGTATGAGTGCCTTCCTTCTCTCCGCTACCACACCACGTGGACGTCACAGTATGAATGCCTTCCTTCTGTCCGCTACCACACCACGTGGACGTCACAGTATGAATGCCTTCCTTCTGTCCGCTACCACACCACGTGGACGTCACAGTATGAATGCCTTCCTTCTGTCCGCTACCACACCACGTGGACGTCACAGTATGAGTGCCTTCCCTCTGTCTGCTACCACACCACGTGGACGTCACAGTATGAATGCCTTCCTTCTGTCCGCTACCACACCACGTGGACGTCACAATATGAATGCCTTCCTTCTGTCCGCTACCACACCACGTGGACGTCACAGTATGAATGCCTTCCTTCTGTCCGCTACCACACCACGTGGACGTCACAGTATGAATGCCTTCCTTCTCTCCGCTACCACACCACGTGGACGTCACAGTATGAATGCCTTCCTTCTGTCCGCTACCACACCACGTGGACGTCACAGTATGAATGCCTTCCCTCTGTCCGCTACCACACCACGTGGACGTCACAGTATGAGTGCCTTCCTTCTCTCCGCTACCACACCACGTGGACGTCACAGTATGAATGCCTTCCTTCTGTCCGCTACCACACCACGTGGACGTCACAGTATGAATGCCTTCCTTCTGTCCGCTACCACACCACGTGGACGTCACAGTATGAATGCCTTCCTTCTGTCCGCTACCACACCACGTGGACGTCACAGTATGAATGCCTTCCTTCTCTCCGCTACCACACCACGTGGACGTCACAGTATGAATGCCTTCCTTCTGTCCGCTACCACACCACGTGGACGTCACAGTATGAATGCCTTCCTTCTGTCCGCTACCACACCACGTGGACGTCACAGTATGAATGCCTTCCCTCTGTCCGCTACCACACCACGTGGACGTCACAGTATGAGTGCCTTCCTTCTCTCCGCTACCACACCACGTGGACGTCACAGTATGAGTGCCTTCCTTCTCTCCGCTACCACACCACGTGGACGTCACAGTATGAATGCCTTCCTTCTGTCCGCTACCACACCACGTGGACGTCACAGTATGAATGCCTTCCTTCTCTCCGCTACCACACCACGTGGACGTCACAGTATGAGTGCCTTCCTTCTGTCCGCTACCACACCACGTGGACGTCACAGTATGAGTGCCTTCCTTCTGTCCGCTACCACACCACGTGGACGTCACAGTATGAATGCCTTCCTTCTGTCCGCTACCACACCACGTGGACGTCACAGTATGAGTGCCTTCCTTCTGTCCGCTACCACACCACGTGGACGTCACAGTATGAATGCCTTCTTCTGTCCGCTACCACACCACGTGGACATCACAGTATGAATGGCTTCCCTCTGTCCGCTACCACACCACGTGGACGTCACAGTATGAATGCCTTCCTTCTGTCAGCTACCACACCACGTGGACGTCACAGTATGAGTGCCTTCCTTCTGTCCGCTACCACACCACGTGGACGTCACAGTATGAATGCCTTCCCTCTGTCCGCTACCACACCACGTGGACGTCACAGTATGAGTGCCTTCCTTCTGTCCGCTACCACACCACGTGGACGTCACAGTATGAATGCCTTCTTCTGTCCGCTACCACACCACGTGGACGTCACAGTATGAATGCCTTCCTTCTGTCCGTTACCACACCACGTGGACGTCACAGTATGAATGCCTTCCTTCTGTCCGCTACCACACCACGTGGACGTCACAGTATGAATGCCTTCCTTCTGTCCGCTACCACACCACGTGGACGTCACAGTATGAATGCCTTCCTTCTGTCCGCTACCACACCACGTGGACGTCACAGTATGAGTGCCTTCCTTCTGTCCGCTACCACACCACGTGGACGTCACAGTATGAGTGCCTTCCTTCTGTCCGCTACCGCACCACGTGGACGTCACAGTATGAATGCCTTCCTTCTGTCCGCTACCACACCACGTGGACGTCACAGTATGAGTGCCTTCCTTCTGTCCGCTACCACACCACGTGGACGTCACAGTATGAATGCCTTCCTTCTGTCCGCTACCACACCACGTGGACGTCACAGTATGAGTGCCTTCCTTCTGTCCGCTACCACACCACGTGGACGTCACAGTATGAATGCCTTCCCTCTGTCCGCTACCACACCACGTGGACGTCACAGTATGAGTGCCTTCCCTCTGTCTGCTACCACACCACGTGGACGTCACAGTATGAGTGCCTTCCTTCTGTCCGCTACCACACCACGTGGACGTCACAGTATGAATGCCTTCCTTCTGTCCGCTACCACACCACGTGGACGTCACTGTATGAATGCCTTCCTTCTGTCCGCTACCACACCACGTGGACGTCACAGTATGAGTGCCTTCCTTCTGTCCGCTACCACACCACGTGGACGTCACAGTATGAATGCCTTCCTTCTGTCCGTTACCACACCACGTGGACGTCACAGTATGAATGCCTTCCTTCTGTCCGCTACCACACCACGTGGACGTCACAGTATGAATGCCTTCCTTCTGTCCGCTACCACACCACGTGGACGTCACAGTATGAATGCCTTCCTTCTGTCCGCTACCACACCACGTGGACGTCACAGTATGAGTGCCTTCCTTCTGTCCGCTACCACACCACGTGGACGTCACAGTATGAGTGCCTTCCTTCTGTCCGCTACCACACCACGTGGACGTCACAGTATGAATGCCTTCCTTCTGTCCGCTACCACACCACGTGGACGTCACAGTATGAGTGCCTTCCTTCTGTCCGCTACCACACCACGTGGACGTCACAGTATGAATGCCTTCCTTCTGTCCGCTACCACACCACGTGGACGTCACAGTATGAATGCCTTCCTTCTGTCCGCTACCACACCACGTGGACGTCACAGTATGAGTGCCTTCCTTCTGTCCGTTACCACACCACGTGGACGTCACAGTATGAATGCCTTCTTCTGTCCGCTACCACACCACGTGGACGTCACAGTATGAATGCCTTCCTTCTGTCCGCTACCACACCACGTGGACGTCACAGTATGAATGCCTTCCTTCTGTCCGCTACCACACCACGTGGACGTCACAGTATGAATGCCTTCCTTCTGTCCGCTACCACACCACGTGGACGTCACAGTATGAATGGCTTCCCTCTGTCCGCTACCACACCACGTGGACGTCACTGTATGAATGCCTTCCTTCTGTCCGCTACCACACCACGTGGACGTCACAGTATGAATGCCTTCCCTCTGTCCGCTACCACACCACGTGGACGTCACAGTATGAGTGCCTTCCTTCTGTCCGCTACCACACCACGTGGACGTCACAGTATGAATGCCTTCCCTCTGTCCGCTACCACACCACGTGGACGTCACAGTATGAATGCCTTCCTTCTGTCCGCTACCACACCACGTGGACGTCACTGTATGAATGCCTTCCTTCTGTCCGCTACCACACCACGTGGACGTCACTGTATGAATGCCTTCCTTCTGTCCGCTACCACACCACGTGGACGTCACAGTATGAATGCCTTCCCTCTGTCCGCTACCACACCACGTGGACGTCACTGTATGAATGCCTTCCTTCTGTCCGCTACCATACCACGTGGACGTCACAGTATGAATGCCTTCCCTCTGTCCGCTACCACACCACGTGGACGTCACAGTATGAGTGCCTTCCTTCTGTCCGCTACCACACCACGTGGACGTCACAGTATGAATGCCTTCCCTCTGTCCGCTACCACACCACGTGGACGTCACAGTATGAATGCCTTCCTTCTGTCCGCTACCACACCACGTGGACGTCACTGTATGAATGCCTTCCTTCTGTCCGCTACCACACCACGTGGACGTCACAGTATGAATGCCTTCCTTCTGTCCGCTACCGCACCACGTGGACGTCACTGTATGAATGCCTTCCTTCTGTCCGCTACCACACCACGTGGACGTCACTGTATGAATGCCTTCCTTCTGTCTGCAGACCCGCTTCCGATGAGAATGCGAGCCCTGCCCCAGAGCTTCTGGCAGCAACCCAACGTGGCGCAGAACGTGTCCCCCGCCAGTAATTATCCCGTGCTGCCCCCCCTCCTCAGCAGGGAGGGCGATGACGTCACAGGTGGGGTGCATGCTCCAAGCATATCTTTGTTTATTGTCGTGGAACATTAAAGTGGCTTAAGTTGCTTTACGATTTACGTTAATGTTTTCATCAACATACAATATATATAGTTAGGCCCATAATACATTTGTTTATTGCAGGCTGGCCTATTGAAATACGTAAATAAGCTCCAAAGCGAAACCTTTATTCACTGTCATGGCCTTAAATTATAATATTGTTTAAAAACCGATATTCCAGATATTCGGCCAATCACACCGCCAGGAGAGAAGGAACCCATGACGTCATCGACGGTCACCAGCCTCCCAGCGGCCTCGACTTCCGGCGGAATTAGCAAAACCAATGAGGTTGTTAATCACGCGGGTGTCAGTAACGGCGGTGGTGCTCTGTCGGTTAGCCCTGGCAACGGCGACGGTGTGTCCGTTGGCCCTAGCAACGGTGGCGCTGTGTCCGTTGGCCCTAGCAACTGTGGCGCTGTGTCCGTTGGCCCTAGCAACGGTGGCGCTGTGTCACTTGGAGCTAGCCACGGTGCCAGTAGCGTTAGCAGCCACTCGAGCTCTCTTAGCCACGCTGCCAGCAACGCCACAAGCGTCCATAGCAACGTCCCTGGCAACCACGGCCCTAGCAATAACGGGAGTGTGGTTTGTAGTTCTCATAACCAGAGGCGACACGCCGACAGGAAGCTGACCGTCGCCAACACCGACCTGCTCTTCAAGCTGTTTGAGAAGGTGGAGAAAAAGACTAAAACAAAAGGCGGACACACCCAGCAAGCAACTGGAAGCAGCTCGACACAGCACTACCGGAGGACCAGGTCAGTGTCCGCTCCCCGCCACACTGCAACTCGTAATGTCCCTAAAGCCTGTATGACTTCAAGAGGGAATTCAAAATGGGAAATCGTAATCCATCATAGGCCTGTTTCAATCATAGGCCTGTTTCAATCATAGGCCTGTTTCAATCATAGGCCTGTTTCAGTCATAGGCCTGTTTCAGTCATAGACCTGTTTCAATCATAGGCATGTTTCAGTCATAGGCCTGTTTCAGTCATAGGCCTGTTTCAGTCATAGGCCTGTTTCAATCATAGGCCTGTTTCAGTCATAGGCCTGTTTCAGTCATAGGCCTGTTTCAATCATAGGCATGTTTCAATCATAGGCATGTTTCAGTCATAGGCCTGTTTCAATCATAGACCTGTTTCAATCATAGACCTGTTTCAGTCATAGGCCTGTTTCAATCATAGGCCTGTTTCAATCATAGGCATGTTTCAATCATAGGCATGTTTCAATCATAGGCATGTTTCAATCATAGGCATGTTTTAATCATAGGCCTGTTTCAATCATAGGCCTGTTTCAGTCATAGGCCTGTTTCAATCATAGGCCTGTTTCAATCATAGGCCTGTTTCAATCATAGGCCTGTTTCAATCATAGGCCTGTTTCAATCAAGGCAGTGTTCTTTAGATGCCAGGTTTTATTTGCTAGGTATGTTCACGGTTGCTGGGGTAACTTCAAGATAGTTATCGCGCCTTGTCCTGTTTCAGAGTTCGGAAGGTGGTGCCGTGTACCAACAAGACTTTGTTGTCGGGGGAAGACCCCTATCTGGTCGACTGTGTCACGCAGAAGCTCTTCCCGCAGCTAACTCTGGAGCAGGGGAAGGGTGCAAACCCCACCATGCCCAACCTGCACATCATCACTGTACGGGAAGGAGACCACTCCGTGTCGCTTCCGGCACTCACCCTGGAACAAAACTACTCGCAGATGTTGTCGGAACTAGTGGCACACATCTGAGGACATCTGTACCCAGTGGCACACATCTGAGGACATATGTGCCCAGTGGCACACATCTGAGGACATCTGTGCCCAGTGGCACACATCTGAGGACATCTGTGCCCAGTGGCACACATCTGAGGACATCTGTGCCCAGTGGCACACATCTGAGGACATCTGTGCCCAGTGGCACACATCTGAGGACATCTGTGCCCAGTGGCACACATCTCAGCACAAATGTGCCTCCCCAGTAAAGATCAGTTCTCGGTTACCCACAGCATGTTGTGGTTCATATCGGAGATGATTTAAATTTATTTATTTTGTAGGATTCTCGTGAACAATTGTTTATCATTTGAATTGTGCCTGTTTCTGTTTTGTGCTGGATTCAAATGCAGAACGGGTAAATGTTTTGTTGTGTTGGTCCCTGTTACTATGACTACCGTGTCTGTAGACGTAGCCGTGTACACGCCAGTTCTCGTGTGGGCGTTCTGCTCAAGCAACGAGAGTGAGTGCGAGACTGAATCCTGCAGATGTGTGAATACAAGGAGTGCTGCCTTCAATACGGTCTACATCTGTCCTGTAGGAAGTAAAGCTATGGCACCCCCCCTGCCCTACCAACCCCCTCGGCCTCCTCCCAAACCCACCTGACATATTCCCACCCCCCTGCCCTACCAACCCCCTCGGCCTCCTCCCAAACCCACCTGACATATCCCCACCCCCCTGCCCTACCAACCCCCTCGGCCTCCTCCCAAACCCACCTGACATGGCTTGGCAGATGTTCCGCTCCAGCTGACGTAACCATCGCTTGGCAGATGTTCCGCTCCAGCTGACGTAACCATCGCTTGGCAGATGTTCCGGCTCCACCTGACGTAACCATCGCCTGGCAGATGTTCCGCTCCAGCTGATGTAACCATCGCTTGGCAGATGTTCCGCTCCAGCTGACGTAACCATCGCTTGGCAGAGGTTCCGCTCCAGCTGACGTAACCATCGCTTGGCAGATGTTCCGCTCTAGCTGACGTAACCATCGCTTGGCAGATGTTCCGCTCCAGCTGACGTAACTATCGCTTGGCAGATGTTCCGCTCCAGCTGACGTAACCATCGCTTGGCAGATGTTCCGCTCCAGCTGACGTAACCATCGCTTGGCAGATGTTCCGCCAATGTTATCATGCACATTGTTTAATGTAAAACACACATTATATCTTTGGCGCGGATCGAATTACTGTAAAAATTGTTTGTTAAATGTGTACATAATTATTGCATCTGACTCGGCTGGTATGGGACCAAACTTCATCACCAGTTTGTAAAAATCTTATCTATTGAGTGCTTTTGTTGGGTAATGAAAGGATGCTTTGCCGGTGACCTTGACCGTATCGTGTCACCTTGCTGTCCGGTGACCTTGACCGTATCGTGTCACCTTGCTGTCCGGTGACCTTGACCGTATCGTGCCACCTTGCTGTCCGGTGAGCTTGACCGTATCGTGTCACCTTGCTGTCCGGTGACCTTGACCGTATCGTGCCACCTTGCTGTCCGGTAACCTTGACCGTATCGTGTCACCTTGCTGTCCGGTGACCTTGACCGTATCGTGTCACCTTGCTGTCCGGTGACCTTGACCGTATCGTGTCACCTTGCTGTGTGCGCCAATTATGACAAACCTATTGTCTATTATGTCGGCATATAAAGAGTAGTGTATTTGTATTGAGGTCTGTATTCGTATTGGCTATTTGTTGGTGAAATGACAGTTACATATGTTGTGCAGTTTACTCAGAGTAACCTGGAGTGCCTGACAACAGGCTGGCGTCAATTAGGCTCTATGCCCGCCCAACATTCGGTTGGTCACATGATCATTAATTGTTACCGACATACGCAATAGAATTAATACGCGAGCCATGAAAACAGCCGTTACTAAGGTTACACATCCTATCATGACAGATGAGAACTGACCTTTATATTGAATTTAATGAAACCGTCAGGATTTGCTTTCATTCGCAGTTTCTTTGATAGAAATAATATATGTCACTAATAACTAAGTTAAACAAAATTGGCGATTTGATCAGGTAACCATATTGCTGGGTGAATAATGTCGCGTCATCGCAATGACGTGTCAAGACACGCTTCTAAAACGTGGTTCGTGTGAACTGTTTCGGTTATCATGTAAAATATTGTAAGAGAACCATTGTGGGGTTGTGCGAAAAGTGCGTGTTAATGGTGGCAGTTTAGAGTTGTCAAAAACGCCCATGTGATAAGTCAATATGCGAAATGTGTTCATGTTATAATTCAATATGAACACTGTTCGCCTTATAGGGCGATATGAACACTGTTCATGTGACAGGTCAATATGAACACTGTAGGTAGGTGATGGTACCAGAATTGGTTAAAAGCGTCCTGTATATACAACCCTACCAACCTGCGGGGTGGAGGCTAGGGTGGGGGGTGGAGGCTAGGGTGGGGGGTGGAGGCTAGGGTGGGGGGTGGAGGCTAGGGTGGGGGGTGGAGGCTAGGGTGGGGGGTGGAGGCTAGGGTGGGGGGTGGGGGAGGGGAGGATCGTTAATTATCATTTTACTCTCGTAGACCAAGTAATTTCCGGAGTCACAGGTAACCATAGTTACAGATATTCCACAACCAGTCCCACACCCCCCTTTCCCCTCAGTGCCCCCTCCCCTCAGTGCCCCCTCCCCTCAGTGCCCCCTCACCTCAGATTCCCTCTCCCCTCAGTGCCCCCCTCCCCTCAGTGCCCCCTCCCCTCAGTGCCCCCTCACCTGAGGTTCCCTCTCCCCTCAGTGCCCCCTCCCCTCAGTGCCCCCTCACCTGAGGTTCCCTCTCCCATCAGTGCCCCCTCCCCCCAGTGCCCCCTCACCTCAGTGTCCCCTCCCCTCAGTGCCCCCTCCCCTCAGTGCCCCCTCACCTCAGGTTCCCTCTCCCCTCAGTGCCCCCTCCCCTCAGTGCCCCCTCCCCTCAGTGCCCCCTCACCTGAGGTTCCCTCTCCCATCAGTGGCCCCTTCCCTCAGTGCCCCCTCACCTCAGGTTCCCTCTCCCATCAGTGCCCCCTCCCTCAATGCCCCCTCCCCTCAGTGCCCCCTCACCTCAGGTTCCCTCTCCCCTCAGTGCCCCCTCCCCTCAGTGCCCCCTCACCTGAGGTTCCCTCTCCCCTCAGTGGCCCCTTCCCTCAGTGCCCCCTCACCTCAGGTTCCCTCTCCCATCAGTGCCCCCTCCCTCAATGCCCCCTCCCCTCAGTGCCCCCTCACCTCAGGTTCCCTCTCCCCTCAGTGCCTCCTCCCTCAGTGCCCCCTCACCTCAGTGCCCCCTCCCCTCAGTGCCCCCTCACCTCAGGTTCTCTCTCCCCTCAGTGCCCCCTCCCCTCAGTACCCCCTCCCCTCAGTGCCCCCTCCTCTCAGTGCCCCCTCCCCTCAGTGCCCCCTCACCTCAGTGCCCCCTCCCCTCAGTACCCCCTCACCTCAGGTTCCCTCTCCCCTCAGTGCCCCCTCCCCTCAGTGCCCCCTCACCTCAGTGCCCCCTCCCCTCAGTGCCCCCTTCCCTCAGTACCCCCTCCCCTCAGTGCCTCCTCCCTCAGTGCCCCCTCACCTCAGTACCCCCTCCCCTCAGTGCCCCCTCACCTCAGGTTCCCTCTCCCCTCAGTGCCTCCTCCCTCAATGCCCCCTCGCCTCAGTGCCCCCTCATCTCAGTGCCCCCTCGCCTCAGTGCCCCCTCGCCTCAGTGTCCCCTCCCCTCAGTGCCCCCTCACCTCAGGTTCCCTCTCCCCTCAGTGCCTCTTCCGTCAGTGCCTCCTCCCTCAGTGCCCCCTTACCTCAGTGCCCCCTCCCCTCAGTGCCCCCTCACCTCAGGTTCCCTCTCCCCTCAGTGCCTCTTCCCTCAGTGCCCCCTCGCCTTAGTGCTCCCTCGCCTCAGTGCCCCCTCGCCTCAGTGCCCCCTCGCCTCAGTGCCCCCTTCCCTCAGTGCCCCCTCACCTCAGGTTCCCTCTCCCCTCAGTGCCTCCTCCCTCAGTGCCCCCTCGCCTCAGTGCCCCCTCACCTCAGTGCCCCCTCCCTTCAGTGCCCCCTCGCCTCAGTGTCCCCTCCCCTCAGTGCCCCCTCACCTCAGGTTCCCTCTCCCCTCAGTGCCTCTTCCCTCAGTGCCCCTCGCCACAGTGCCCCATCCCCTCAGTGTCTCTCCCCTCAGTGCCCCCTCGCCTCAGTACCCCCTCTCTTCAGTGCCCCCTCACCTCAGTGCCCCATCCCCTCAGTGCCCCCTCGCCTCAGTACCCCCTCTCCTCAGTGCCCCCTCACCTCAGTGCCCCATCCCCTCAGTGCCCCCTCGCCTCAGTACCCCCTCTCCTCAGTGCCCCCTCACCTCAGTGCCCCATCCCCTCAGTGCCCCCTCACCTCAGTGCTCCCTCCCCTCAGTGCCCCCTCCCCTCAGTCCCCTCCTATGAGGTACCCCCTCACCTCGGTCTGTAAAGGATGCGGGGTAGATGGTGTCTGTAAAGAATAAGAGGATGGTGTCTGTAAGGGATGAGGGGGGATGTGGTCTGTAAGGGATGAGGGGGGATGAGGTCTTTCAAGTATGAGGAGGGATGGTGTCTGTAAGGGATTAGGGGGATGTGGTCTGTAAGGGATGAGGGGGATGAGATCTGTAAGGGATGAGGGGGGATGAGGTCTGTAAAATATGAGGGGGATAAGGTCTGTAAAGTATGAGGGATGTGTGGTCTGTCAGGGATGAGGGGGGATCAGGTCTTTAAAGTATGAGGAGAGATGGTGTCTGTAGGGGATTAGGGGGATGTAGTCTGTAACGGATGAGGGGGATGAGGTCTGTAAGGGATGAGGGGGGGTGGTGTCTGTAAGGGATGAGGGGGGATGAGGTCTGTAAGGGATGAGGGGGGATGAGGTCTTTAAAGTATGAGGAGGGATGGTGTCTGTAAGGGATTAGGGGGGATGAGGTCTGCATGGGATGAGGGGGGATGTGGTCTGTAAGGGATGAGGGGGGATGAGGTCTGTATGGGATGAGGGGGGATGTGGTCTGTAAGGGATGAGGGGGGATGAGGTCTTTAAAATATGAGGAGGGATGGTGTCTGTAAGGGATTAGGGGGATGTGGTCTGTAAGGGATGAGGGGGGATGAGGTCTGTAAAGTATGAGGGGGATAAGGTCTGTAAAGTATGAGGGGTGTGTGGTCTGTAAGGGATGAGGGGGGATGAGGTCTGTAAGGGATGAGGGGGGTGAGGTCTGTAAGGGATGAGGGGGGATGTGGTCTGTAAGGGATGAGGGGGGATAAGGTCTTTAAAGTATGAGGAGGGATGGTGTCTGTAAGGGATTAGGGGGATGTGGTCTGTAAGGGATGAGGGGGATGAGGTATGTAAGGGATGAGGGGGGATGAGGTCTGTAAAGTATGAGGGGGATAAGGTCTGTAAAGTATGAGGGGTGTGTGGTCTGTAAGGGATGAGAGGGGATGAGGTCTGTAAGGGATGAGGGGGGATGAGGTCTGTAAGGGATGAGGGGGGATGAGGTCTTTAAAGTATGAGGGGGGATGAGGTCTGTAAGGGATGAAGGGGGATGAGGTCTGTAAGGGATGAGGGGGGATGAGATCTTTAAAGTATGAGGAGGGATGGTGTCTGTAAGGGATTAGGGGGATGTGGTCTGTAAGGGATGAGGGGGATGAGATCTGTAAGGGATGAGGGGGGATGAAGTCTAAAGTATGAGGAGGGATGGTGTCTGTAAGGGATGAGGGGGGATGTGGTCTGTATGGGATGAGGGGGATGAGGTCTGTAAGAGGTGAGGGGGATGAGGTCTGTAAAGTATGAGGGGGATAAGGTCTGTAAAGTATGAGGGGTGTGTGGTCTGTATGGGATGAGGGGGATGAGGTCTGTAAGGGATGAGGGGGGATGAGGTCTGTAAAGTATGAGGGGTGTGTGGTCTGTCAGGGATGAGGGGGGATACTTTACAGTATGTGAAGGGATGGCCGCTGGGCTGACAGTGGCTGGGGCGTCCTGGGTATGTGATGTGGATGGCCGCTGGGCTGACAGTGGCTGGGGCGTCCTGGGTATGTGATGTGGATGGCCGCTGGGCTGACAGTGGCTGGGGCGTCCTGGGTATGTGATGGGGATGGCCGCTGACAGTGGCTGGGGCGTCCTGGGTATGTGATGGGGATGGCCGCTGACAGTGGCTGGGGCGTCCTGGGTATGTGATGGGGATGGCCGCTGACAGTGGCTGGGGCGTCCTGGGTATGTGATGGGGATGGCCGCTGACAGTGGCTGGGGCGTCCTGGGTATGTGATGGGGATGGCCGCTGGGCTGACAGTGGCTGGGGCGTCCTGGGTATGTGATGGGGATGGCCGCTGGGCTGACAGTGGCTGGGGCGTCCTGGGTATGTGATGGGGATGGCCGCTGACAGTGGCTGGGGCGTCCTGGGTATGTGATGGGGATGGCCGCTGACAGTGGCTGGGGCGTCCTGGGTATGTGATGGGGATGGCCGCTGACAGTGGCTGGGGCGTCCTGGGTATGTGATGGGGATGGCCGCTGACAGTGGCTGGGGCGTCCTGGGTATGTGATGGGGATGGCCGCTGGGCTGACAGTGGCTGGGGCGTCCTGGGTATGTGATGGGGATGGCCGCTGGGCTGACAGTGGCTGGGGCGTCCTGGGTATGTGATGTGGATGGCCGCTGACAGTGGCTGGGGCGTCCTGGGTATGTGATGGGGATGGCCGCTGACAGTGGCTGGGGCGTCCTGGGTATGTGATGGGGATGGCCGCTGACAGTGGCTGGGGCGTCCTGGGTATGTGATGGGGATGGCCGCTGACAGTGGCTGGGGCGTCCTGGGTATGTGATGGGGATGGCCGCTGACAGTGGCTGGGGCGTCCTGGGTATGTGATGGGGATGGCCGCTGACAGTGGCTGGGGCGTCCTGGGTATGTGATGGGGATGGCCGCTGGGCTGACAGTGGCTGGGGCGTCCTGGGTATGTGATGGGGATGGCCGCTGGGCTGACAGTGGCTGGGGCGTCCTGGGTATGTGATGGGGATGGCCGCTGACAGTGGCTGGGGCGTCCTGGGTATGTGATGGGGATGGCCGCTGACAGTGGCTGGGGCGTCCTGGGTATGTGATGGGGATGGCCGCTGACAGTGGCTGGGGCGTCCTGGGTATGTGATGGGGATGGCCGCTGACAGTGGCTGGGGCGTCCTGGGTATGTGATGGGGATGGCCGCTGGGCTGACAGTGGCTGGGGCGTCCTGGGTATGTGATGGGGATGGCCGCTGGGCTGACAGTGGCTGGGGCGTCCTGGGTATGTGATGTGGATGGCCGCTGACAGTGGCTGGGGCGTCCTGGGTATGTGATGGGGATGGCCGCTGACAGTGGCTGGGGCGTCCTGGGTATGTGATGGGGATGGCCGCTGGCAGTGGCTGGGGCGTCCTGGGTATGTGATGGGGATGGCCGCTGACAGTGGCTGGGGCGTCTTGGGTATGTGATGAGGATGGCCGCTGACAGTGGCTGGGGCGTCCTGGGTATGTGATGGGGATGGCCGCTGGGCTGACAGTGGCTGGGGCGTCCTGGGTATGTGATGGGGATGGCCGCTGACAGTGGCTGGGGCGTCCTGGGTATGTGATGGGGATGGCCGCTGGGCTGACAGTGGCTGGGGCGTCCTGGGTATGTGATGGGGATGGCCGCTGGGCTGACAGTGGCTGGGGCGTCCTGGGTATGTGATGGGGATGGCCGCTGACAGTGGCTGGGGCGTCCTGGGTATGTGATGGGGATGGCCTCTGACAGTGGCTGGGGCGTCCTGGGTATGTGATGGGGATGGCCGCTGACAGTGGCTGGGGCGTCCTGGGTATGTGATGGGGATGGCCGCTGACAGTGGCTGGGGCGTCCTGGGTATGTGATGGGGATGGCCGCTGGGCTGACAGTGGCTGGGGCGTCCTGGGTATGTGATGGGGATGGCCGCTGACAGTGGCTGGGGCGTCCTGGGTATGTGATGGGGATGGCCGCTGACAGTGGCTGGGGCGTCCTGGGTATGTGATGTGGATGGCCGCTGACAGTGGCTGGGGCGTCCTGGGTATGTGATGGGGATGGCCGCTGGGCTGACAGTGGCTGGGGCGTCCTGGGTATGTGATGTGGATGGCCGCTGACAGTGGCTGGGGCGTCCTGGGTATGTGATGGGGATGGCCTCTGACAGTGGCTGGGGCGTCCTGGGTATGTGATGGGGATGGCCGCTGACAGTGGCTGGGGCGTCCTGGGTATGTGATGGGGATGGCCGCTGACAGTGGCTGGGGCGTCCTGGGTATGTGATGGGGATGGCCGCTGACAGTGGCTGGGGCGTCCTGGGTATGTGATGGGGATGGCCGCTGACAGTGGCTGGGGCGTCTTGGGTATGTGATGGGGATGGCCGCTGACAGTGACTGGGGCGTCCTGGGTATGTGATGGGGATGGCCGCTGACCGTGGCTGGGGCGTCCTGGGTATGTGATGGGGATGGCCGCTGGCAGTGGCTGGGGCGTCCTGGGTATGTGATGGGGATGGCCGCTGACAGTGGCTGGGGCGTCTTGGGTATGTGATGAGGATGGCCGCTGACAGTGGCTGGGGCGTCCTGGGTATGTGATGGGGATGGCCGCTGACAGTGGCTGGGGCGTCTTGGGTATGTGATGGGGATGGCCGCTGACAGTGGCTGGGGCGTCCTGGGTATGTGATGTGGATGGCCGCTGGCAGTGGCTGGGGCGTCCTGGGTATGTGATGGGGATGGCCGCTGGCAGTGGCTGGGGCGTCCTGGGTATGTGATGGGGATGGCCGCTGACAGTGGCTGGGGCGTCTTGGGTATGTGATGAGGATGGCCGCTGACAGTGGCTGGGGCGTCCTGGGTATGTGATGGGGATGGCCGCTGACAGTGGCTGGGGCGTCTTGGGTATGTGATGGGGATGGCCGCTGACAGTGGCTGGGGCGTCCTGGGTATGTGATGTGGATGGCCGCTGGGCTGACAGTGGCTGGGGCGTCCTGGGTATGTGATGGGGATGGCCGCTGGCAGTGGCTGGGGCGTCCTGGGTATGTGATGGGGATGGCCGCTGACAGTGGCTGGGGCGTCCTGGGTATGTGATGGGGATGGCCGCTGACAGTGGCTGGGGCGTCCTGGGTATGTGATGGGGATGGCCGCTGGCAGTGGCTGGGGCGTCCTGGGTATGTGATGGGGATGGCCGCTGACAGTGGCTGGGGCGTCTTGGGTATGTGATGAGGATGGCCGCTGACAGTGGCTGGGGCGTCCTGGGTATGTGATGGGGATGGCCGCTGACAGTGGCTGGAGCGTCTTGGGTATGTGATGGGGATGGCCGCTGACAGTGGCTGGGGCGTCCTGGGTATGTGATGTGGATGGCCGCTGGGCTGACAGTGGCTGGGGCGTCCTGGGTATGTGATGGGGATGGCCGCTGGCAGTGGCTGGGGCGTCCTGGGTATGTGATGGGGATGGCCGCTGACAGTGGCTGGGGCGTCCTGGGTATGTGATGGGGATGGCCGCTGGGCTGACAGTGGCTGGGGCGTCCTGGGTATGTGATGGGGATGGCCGCTGACAGTGGCTGGGGCGTCCTGGGTATGTGATGGGGATGGCCGCTGGCAGTGGCTGGGGCGTCCTGGGTATGTGATGGGGATGGCCGCTGACAGTGGCTGGGGCGTCCTGGGTATGTGATGGGGATGGCCGCTGGGCTGACAGTGGCTGGGGTGTCCTGGGTATGTGATGGGGATGGCCGCTGGGCTGACAGTGCCTAGGTTATATCGCCAGGTCGGTACTCTTTTACGTACTCCGTCGATATGTATATACAGCCAGGGGGCGGGGGTGGGGGTGGGGGTGGGGGTGGTCCCCGCAGGCACAAAGCAATTCGTAGTACCTGATGCAGCCACTCACCTGAGCCTGAGCCTACCTGTCGGTTTCCATGGCAACAGACGCAGTTGCTCGTTGTAAGCGACATCGAGGCGGCGTGGGGGTGGAGGGGTAGCTCTCCCAGGGAGCGAGGGGGGTAGCTCTCCCAGGGAGGGTGGGGGGTAGCTCGCCCAGGGCGAGTGGCAGTTCGTAATAATTACCAATCTTTTCACTTCCTCTGCTCAGTTTATTATTGGGGCACGATGGCGGCGGATTAGGGGCCTCCCTAGCCCAACGAGGGGCCTCCCTAGCCCAACGAGGGGCCTCCCTAGCCCAGCGAGGGGCCTCCCTAGCCCAGCGAGGGGCTTCCCTGGCCCAGCGAGGGGACTCCCTAGCCCAGCGAGGGGACTCCCTAGCCCAGCGAGGGGCCTCCCTAGCCCAGCGAGGGGCCTTCCTGGTCCAGCGAGGGGACTCCCTAGCCCAGCGAGGGGACTCCCTAGCCCAGCGAGGGGACTCCCTAGTCCCACGAGGGGACTCCCTAGCCCAGCGAGGGGTCTCCCTAGCCCAGCGAGGGGCCTCCCTAGCCCAGCGAGGGGTCTCTCTAGCCCAGCGAGGGGTCTCTCTAGCCCAGCGAGGGGCCTCCCTAGCCCAGCGAGGGGCCTCTCTAGCCCAGCGAGGGGCCTCCCTAGCCCAGCGAGGGGCCTCCCTAGCCCAACGAGGGGTCTCTCTAGCCCAGCGAGGGGTCTCTCTAGCCCAGCGAGGGGCCTCCCTAGCCCAGCGAGGGGTCTCCCTAGCCCGGCGAGGGGTCTCCCTAGCCCAGCGAGGGGCCTCCCTAGCCCAGCGAGGGGTCTCCCTAGCCCGGCGAGGGGTCTCCCTAGCCCAGCGAGGGGTCTCTCTAGCCCAGCGAGGGGCCTCCCTAGCCCAGCGAGGGGTCTCCCTAGCCCAGCGAGGGGTCTCCCTAGCCCGGCGAGGGGTCTCCCTAGCCCAGCGAGGGGCCTCCCTAGCCCAGCGAGGGGTCTCCCTAGCCCAGCGAGGGGTCTCCCTAGCCCAGCGAGGGGCCTCCCTAGCCCAGCGAGGGGCCTCCCTAGCCCAGCGAGAGGCCTCCCTAGTCAAGCGAGGGGTCTCCCAAGCCCAGCGAGGGGCCTCCCTAGTCCTGTGAGGAACATGGAACAGGTGATTGAATCCTAACTTCTCTTGGTACCATCCATACATGATAGGTGTCGCCTCGATGCCCCCGCGTCTCCGGGCCTCGTCACCCTGAGTATGACGTCAGCCATTCTGAATCGGTATCGATCAATCGATGCCTGCCCACCCCGCCGCTTGTTTGGCGCTGGCGTCAGGCGGCACCGTCTCACCTGTTCCTTTCTCCTGGCGTGTCGTTTGAAACCCGTTTCACTTTAGTTTGTTAGGCGTAGTGTTTAAGATGAGATGCCTGTAGGTTTTACTAAGTCAGCACTGTCCCCCCCCCTCTCCTCTCTCACACCCTTGATCCGGCGGTTGTGTAGAACGGAGGCTTCTCGCCGGGCGTCACGGTCCGCTCGCTTACAGGTCACAGGTCACAGGTCAGAGGTCACAGGTCAGAGGTCACAGGTCAGAGGCCTTGTGACTCATCAGTCCAATGAGACAGCCATTAACTATTAGCGTCATCACCGGGTCACCCACGGGGTCACCTACCGGGTCACCCACGGGGTCACCTACCGGGTCACCCATGGGGTCACCTACCGGGTCACCCACGGGGTCACCTACCGGGTCACCCACGGGGTCACCTACCGGGTCACCCACGGGGTCACCTACCGGGTCACCCACGGGGTCACCCACGGGGTCACCTACCGGGTCACCCACGGGGTCACCTACCGGGTCACCCACGGGGTCACCTACCGGGTCACCCACGGGGTCACCTACCGGGTCACCCACGGGGTCACCTACCGGCGCTCTACGTTATGAGGGACAGTTACCTCGAGCCACTCGTGCCTCTGTCCCGGTCTGTGCCTCTGTCCCGGTCTCTCTGTGCCTCTGTCCCGGTCTCTCTGTGCCTCTGTCCCGGTCTCTTGTGTGCCTCTGTCCCGGCCTCGGTGTGCTTCTGTCCCGGTCTGTGCCTCTGTCCCGGTCTGTGCCTCTGTCCCGGTCTCTCTGTGCCTCTGTCCCGGTCTCTGTGTGCCTCTGTCCCGGCCTCGGTGTGCCTCTGTCCCGGTCTGTGCCTCTGTCCCGGTCTGTGCTTCTGTCCCGGTCTCTCTGTGCCTCTGTCCCGGTCTCTGTGTGCCTCTGTCCCGGCCTCGGTGTGCCTCTGTCCCGGTCTGTGCCTCTGTCCCGGTCTGTGCCTCTGTCCCGGTCTCTGTGTGCCTCTGTCCCGGTCTCTGTGTGCCTCTGTCCCGGTCTGTGCCTCTGTCCCGGTCTGTGCCTCTGTCCCGGCCTCGGTGTGCCTCTGTCCCGGTCTGTGCCTCTGTCCCGGTCTGTGCCTCAGTCCCGGCCTCGGTGTGCCTCTGTCCCGGTCTGTGCCTCTGTCCCGGTCTGTGCCTCTGTCCCGGCCTCGGTGTGCCTCTGTCCCGGTCTCTGTGTGCCTCTGTCCCGGCCTCGGTGTGCCTCTGTCCCGGTCTGTGCCTCTGTCCCGGTCTCTGTGTGCCTCTGTCCCGGTCTCTGTGTGCCTCTGTCCCGGCCTCGGTGTGCCTCTGTCCCGGCCTCGGTGTGCCTCTGTCCCGGCCTCGGTGTGCCTCTGTCCCGGTCTCTGTGTGCCTCTGTCCCGGTCTCTGTGTGTCTCTGTCCCGGTCTCGGTGTGCCTCTGTCCCGGCCTCGGTGTGCCTCTGTCCCGGTCTCTGTGTGCCTCTGTCCCGGTCTCTGTGTGTCTCTGTCCCGGTCTCTGTGTGCCTCTGTCCCGGCCTCGGTGTGCCTCTGTCCCGGCCTCTGTGTGCCTCTGTCCCGGCCTCTCTGTGCCTCTGTCCCGGCCTCTCTGTGCCTCTGTCCCGGTCTCTGTGTGCCTCTGTCCCGGTCTCTGTGTGCCTCTGTCCCGGTCTCTGTGTGCCTCTGTCCCGGCCTCGGTGTGCCTCTGTCCCGGTCTCTCTGTGCCTCTGTCCCGGCCTCGGTGTGCCTCTGTCCCGGCCTCGGTGTGCCTCTGTCCCGGTCTCTGTGTGCCTCTGTCCCGGTCTCTGTGTGCCTCTGTCCCGGCCTCGGTGTGCCTCTGTCCCGGTCTCGGTGTGCCTCTGTCCCGGTCTCTCTGTGCCTCTGTCCCGGTCTCTGTGTGCCTCTGTCCCGGCCTCTGTCCCGGCCTCGGTGTGCCTCTGTCCCGGTCTCTGTGTGCCTCTGTCCCGGTCTCTGTGTCCCTCTGTCCCGGCCTCGGTATGCCTCTGTCCCGGCCTCGGTGTGCCTCTGTCCCGGTCTCTGTGTGCCTCTGTCCCGGTCTCTCTGTGCCTCTGTCCCGGCCTCGGTGTGCCTCTGTCCCGGCCACGGTGTGCCTCTGTCCCGGTCTCTGTGTGCCTCTGTCCCGGTCTCTGTGTGCCTCTGTCCCGGTCTCTGTGTGCCTCTGTCCCGGCCTCGGTGTGCCTCTGTCCCGGTCTCTCTGTGCCTCTGTCCCGGCCTCGGTGTGCCTCTGTCCCGGCCTCGGTGTGCCTCTGTCCCGGTCTCTGTGTGCCTCTGTCCCGGTCTCTGTGTGCCTCTGTCCCGGCTTCGGTGTGCCTCTGTCCCGGTCTCGGTGTGCCTCTGTCCCGGTCTCTCTGTGCCTCTGTCCCGGTCTCTGTGTGCCTCTGTCCCGGCCTCTGTCCCGGCCTCGGTGTGCCTCTGTCCCGGTCTCTGTGTGCCTCTGTCCCGGTCTCTGTGTCCCTCTGTCCCGGCCTCGGTATGCCTCTGTCCCGGCCTCGGTGTGCCTCTGTCCCGGTCTCTGTGTGCCTCTGTCCCGGTCTCTCTGTGCCTCTGTCCCGGCCTCGGTGTGCCTTTGTCCCGGTCTCGGTGTGCCTCTGTCCCGGTCTCTGTGTGCCTCTGTCCCGGTCTCTGTGCCTCTGTCCCGGTCTCTCTGTGCCTCTGCCCCGGCCTCGGTGTGCCTCTGTCCCGGCCTCTGCCCCGGCCTCGGTGTGCCTCTGTCCCGGCCTCTGCCCCGGCCTCGGTGTGCCTCTGCCCCGGCCTCGGTGTGCCTCTGTCCCGGTCTCTGTGTGCCTCTGTCCCGGTCTCTGTGTGCCTCTGTCCCGGCCTCGGTGTGCCTCTGTCCCGGTCTGTGCCTCTGTCCCGGTCTGTGCCTCTGTCCCGGCCTCGGTGTGCCTCTGTCCCGGCCTCGGTGTACCTCTGTCCCGGTCTCGGTGTGCCTCTGTCCCGGTCTCTGTGTGCCTCTGTCCCGGTCTCTGTGCCTCTGTCCCGGCCTCGTGTGCCTCTGTCCCGGCCTCGGTGTGCCTCTGTCCCGGTCTCTGTTTGCCTCTGTCCCGGTCTCTGTGTGCCTCTGTCCCGGTCTCTGTGTCCCTCTGTCCCGGTCTCTGTGTGCCTCTGTCCCGGTCTCTGTGTGCCTCTGTCCCGGCCTCGGTGTGCCTCTGCCCCGGTCTGTGCCTCTGCCCCAGTCTCTGTGCCTCTGTGCTCCACTGGTTGAGATCTGCTACCATGCTACAATCTGTCCTTGACAGGGTCGGTGACAGTAGTCGTCACTGAGCCGTTCCCGTCCCTTCCTGCTCATAGCTAGTCCACGCATCACCTTTCCCGTCCTCCCTATTGCCCCCCCCCTCCCCGCTGCCATCGTTCTCCGCCCGCCAGCGTCTCGCCGACCCTCCCCAGCCCCCACCCCCTCCCCCCGCCACCCACACCCGCCAGCGTCTCGCCGACCCTCCCCAGCCCCCACCCCCTCCCCCCGCCACCCACCCTCGCCAGCGTCTCGCCGACCCTCCCCAGCCCCCCCACCCCCTTCCCCCGCCACCCACCCCCGCCAGCGTCTCGCCGACCCTCCCCAGCCCTCACCCCCTCCCCCCGCCACCCACCCCCGCCAGCGTCTCGCCGACCCTCCCCAGCCCCCACCCCCTCCCCCCCGCCACCCACCCTCGCCAGCGTCTCGCCGACCCTCCCCAGCCCCGCCACCCCCTTCCCCCGCCACCCACCCCCGCCAGCGTCTCGCCGACCCTCCCCAGCCCCCCATCACCTCCCCCCTCCACCCACCCTCTCCTCCGCCACCTTTGTTTCCCTCGTAAATCCCACACGAGGCAATACTACCGTGTTGGCTTCCAATGTTCCAGAACGAGGCCGCTGTCGATAAATGCGTAATCATAATATGCAAATCCCATGGCGGGGCTTCGACCACTCAGACAGTCTCCAGTTGTAACGAAGGCCGTCATTGGCCGTCACCTGGGATGGGAAGCAGGCGCTATTTGCGTATTCCATGAACTGATTCAGGTGAGAAGCGTACCTGATCGGCACCCCCCTCTCGCTCTGCACCCTCCACCTCACCCGCAGATCTGGGCACCCCCTCCCCCTCCACCTGCAGATCTGGGCACCCCCTCCCCCTCCAACCACAGACACCTCCATTTGTGAGCACATCAATTATTAACCGATTCCGTGTTGTTGCAACACTCACCGGCCGTACTGGTCAGTTGTCAGTGGTTGGGTCTATGTGATTGTCAGTAGGTGGGTCTAGGTGATTGTCAGTGGGTGGTTCAAGGTGATTGTCAGTGGGTGGGTCTAGGTGATTGTCAGTGGGTGGGTCTAGGTGATTGTCAGTGGGTGGGTCTAGGTGATTGTCAGTGGGTGGGTCTAGGTGATTGTCAGTGGGTGGGTCTAGGTGATTGTCTGTGGGTGGGTCTAGGTGATTGTCTGTAGGTGGGTCGAAGTGATTGTCTGAGGGTGGGTCTGTGGGTGGCCCCAGTGTGGTACACAGTGTGACGGGTCGTAATAATTCAGCAATAATTGTGTCAACTTCGTTCGCCACATGTTGTAAAACACATCACATCATTTGATAAGTAGGCCCGGCCTATAGACCTGGTTCGTTGGCCCGGCCTATAGACCTGGTTCGTTGGCCCGGCCTATAGACCTGGTTCGTTGGCCCGGCCTATAGACCTGGTTCGTTGGCCCGGCCTATAGACTTGGTTCGTTGGCCCGGCTTATAGACCTGATTCGTCGGCCCGGCCTATAGACCAGGTTCGTTGGCCCGGCCTATAGACCTGGTTTGTTGGCCCGGCCTATAGGCCTGGTTTGTTGGCCCGGCCTATATGCCTGGTTCGTTGGCCCGGCCTATATGCCTGGTTCGTTGGCCCGGCTTATAGACCTGGTTCGTTGGCCCGGCCTATAGACCTGGTTTGTTGGCCCGGCCTATAGACCTGGTTCGTTGGCCCGGCCTATAGACCTGGTTCGTTGGCCCGGCCTATAGACCTGGTTCGTTGGCCCGGCCTATAGACCTGGTTCGTTGGCCCGGCCTATAGACCTGGTTCGTTGGCCCGGCCTATAGACCTGGTTCGTTGGCCCGGCCTATAGACTTGGTTCGTTGGCCCGGCTTATAGACCTGATTCGTCGGCCCGGCCTATATGCCTGGTTCGTTTGCCCGGCCTATAGACCTGGTTCGTTGGCCCGGCCTATAGACCTGGTTTGTTGGCCCGGCCTATAGGCCTGGTTTGTTGCCCCGGCCTATATGCCTGGTTTGTTGGCCGGGCCTATAGACCTGGTTCGTTGGCCCGGCATATATGCCTGGTTCGTTGGCCCGGCCTATATGCCTGGTTCGTTGGCCCGGCCTATATGCCTGGTTCGTTGGCCCGGCCTATATGCCTGGTTCGTTTGCCCGGCCTATAGACCTGGTTCGTTGGCCCGGCCTATAGACCTGGTTTGTTGGCCCGGCCTATAGGCCTGGTTTGTTGCCCCGGCCTATATGCCAGGTTTGTTGGCCCGGCCTATATGCCTGGTTCGTTGGCCCGGCTTATAGACCTGGTTCGTTGGCCAGGCCTATATGTCTGGTTCGTTGGCCCGGCCTATATGCCTGGTTCGTTGGCCCGGCCTATATGCCTGGTTCGTTGGCCCGGCCTATACACCTGGTTCGTTGGCCAGGCCTATAGACCTGGTTCGTTGGCCCGGCCTATAGACCTGGTTCGTTGGCCCGGCCTATATGCCTGGTTCGTTGGCCCGGCCTATATGCCTGGTTCGTTGGCCCGGCCTATAGACCTGGTTGGTCGTCCCGGCCTGTAGACCTGGTTCGTTGGCCCGGCCTATAGACCTGGTTCGTTGGCCCGGCCTATAGACCTGGTTCGTTGGCCCGGCCTATAGACCTGGTTCGTTGGCCCGGCCTATAGACCTGGTTCGTTGGCCCGGCCTATAGACCTGGTTTGTTGGCCCGGCCTATAGACCTGGTTCGTTGGCCCGGCCTATAGACCCGGTTCGTAGGCCCGGTTCGTAGGCCCGGTTCGTAGGCTCGGTTCGTAGGCCCGGTTGGTAGGCCCGGTTCGTAGGCCCGGTTCGTAGGCCCGGTTCGTAGACCCGGTTGGTAGGCCCGGCTGGTAAGCCCGGTTCGTAGACCCGGTTGGTAGGCCCGGTTGGTAAGCCCGGTTCGTAGACCCGGTTGGTAGGCCCGGTTGGTAAGCCCGGTTCGTAGGCCCGGTTCGTAGGACGCGCCCGGACCTCCTTGAAATGATCAAGTTCCTCCCACTTGCCACCACAGTCACAGTGTCACAGTGTCGGCGTCATGCGCTCTGCCACCACAGTCACAGTGTCACAGTGTCGGCGTCATGCGCTCTGCCACCACAGTGTCGGCGTCATGCGCTCTGCCACCACAGTCACAGTGTCACAGTATCGGCGTCATGCGCTCTGCCACCACAGTCACAGTGTCACAGTGTCGGCGTCATGCGCTCTGCCACCACAGTGTCGGCGTCATGCGCTCTGCCACCACAGTCACAGTGTCACAGTGTCGGCGTCATGCGCTCTGCCACCACAGTTACAGTGTCACAGTGTCGGCGTCATGCGCTCTGCCACCACAGTGTCGGCGTCATGCGCTCTGCCACCAGTCACAGTGTCACAGTGTCGGCGTCATGCGCTCTGCCACCACAGTTACAGTGTCACAGTGTCGGCGTCATGCGCTCTGCCACCACAGTCACAGTGTCACAGTGTCGGCGTCATGCGCTCTGCCACCACAGTGTCGGCGTCATGCGCTCTGCCACCAGTCACAGTGTCACAGTGTCGGCGTCATGCGCTCTGCCACCACAGTCACAGTGTCACAGTGTCGGCGTCATGCGCTCTGCCACCACAGTCACAGTGTCACAGTGTCGGCGTCATGCGCTCTGCCACCACAGTCACAGTGTCACAGTGTCGGCGTCATGAGCTCTGCCACCACAGTGTCGGCGTCATGCGCTCTGCCACCACAGTGTCGGCGTCATGCGCTCTGCCACCACAGTGTCGGCGTCATGCGCTCTGCCACCACAGTGTCGGCGTCATGCGCTCTGCCACCACAGTGTCGGCGTCATGCGCTCTGCTGCCACAGTGTCGGCGTCATGCGCTCTGCCACCACAGTGTCGGCGTCATGCGCTCTGCCACCACAGTGTCGGCGTCATGCGCTCTGCCACCACAGTGTCGGCGTCATGCGCTCTGCCACCACAGTGTCGGCGTCATGCGCTCTGCCACCACAGTGTCGGCGTCATGCGCTCTGCTGCCTGACGAATACAATGGCATTTCGGTCGTTATGATGTCTTTATGATGTCGTTATAGACATTAAAGTTAGGTTTAGTCTCGCAGTCAGAGCTCGGGCAAGTGGAGGGAACTTGAACTCATTTATCTGGAACGCATGTAAGAGATTTGCGAAGCCCCCGGCCCACCCAGTTCGTATTTTAGCTTCCTGTAAGCGGAAGATCACTAAAATGTTGACATCTGGGCTTGGGTTGGTAGCTGAAGCACCTGATATTTAGTTAATAATGGATTCGTTGCTGCCACATCACTGCCATTATTCATTCACTTCATTACTGCCGTCATTCATTCACTTCATCACTGCCGTCATTCATTCACTTCATCACTGCCGTCATTCATTCACTTCATCACTGCCATTATTCATTCACTTCATCACTGCCATCATTCATTCACTTCATCACTGCCGTCATTCATTCACTTCATCACTGCCGTCATTCATTCACTTCATCACTGCCATTATTCATTCACTTCATCACTGCCATCATTCATTCACTTCATCACTGCCGTCATTCATTCACTTCATCACTGCCGTCATTCATTCACTTCATCACTGCCATCATTCATTCACTTCATTACTGCCGTCATTCATTCACTTCATCACTGCCGTCATTCATTCACTTCATCACTGCCGTCATTCATTCACTTCATCACTGCCATTATTCATTCACTTCATCACTGCCATCATTCATTCACTTCATCACTGCCGTCATTCATTCACTTCATCACTGCCGTCATTCATTCACTTCATCACTGCCATCATTCATTCACTTCGTTACTGCCATTATTCATTCACTTCATCACTGCCATCATTCATTCACTTCATCACTGCCGTCATTCATTCACTTCATCACTGCCGTCATTCATTCACTTCATCACTGCCATCATTCATTCACTTCATCACTGCCGTCATTCATTCACTTCATCACTGCCATCATTCATTCACTTCATCACTGCCATCATTCATTCACTTCATCACTGCCATTATTCATTCACTTCATCACTGCCATCATTCATTCACTTCATCACTGCCGTCATTCATTCACTTCATCACTGCCGTCATTCATTCACTTCATCACTGCCATCATTCATTCACTTCGTTACTGCCATTATTCATTCACTTCATCACTGCCATCATTCATTCACTTCATCACTGCCGTCATTCATTCACTTCATCACTGCCGTCATTCATTCACTTCATCACTGCCATCATTCATTCACTTCATCACTGCCGTCATTCATTCACTTCATCACTGCCATCATTCATTCACTTCATCACTGCCGTCATTCATTCACTTCATTACTGCCATTATTCATTCACTTCATCACTGCCGTCATTCATTCACTTCGTAACTGCCATCATTCATTCACTTCATCGCTGCCATCATTTATTCACGTCATTAATGCCATCATTCATTACTGCCATCATTCATTCACTTCATTACTGCCATCATTCATTCATTTCATCACTGCCATCATTCATTCATTTCATTACTACCATCATTCATTCACTTCATCGCTGCCATCATTCATTCACTTCGTTACTGCCATCATTCATTCATTTCATCACTGCCATCATTCATTCATTTCATCACTGCCATCATTCATTCACTTCATCACTGCCATCATTCATTCACTTCATCACTGCCGTCATTCATTCACTTCATCACTGCCGTCATTCATTCACTTCATCACTGCCATCATTCATTCACGTCATTAATGCCATCATTCATTCACTTCATCATTCATTCACTTCAGCCCCGCCCTCTGCTGCCCCCCGCCATCTCCTGCCCCCGCCTTCTGCTCCCCGCCTTCCGCCCTCTCCTGCCCCCCGCCCTCTCCTGCCCCCGCCCTCTCCTGCCCCCCGCCCTCTCCTGCCCCCGCCCTCTCCTGCCTCCGCCCTCTCCTGCCCCCGCCCTCTCCTGCCCCCGCCCTCTCCTGCCTCCGCCCTCTCCTGCCCCCCGCTCTCTCCTGCCCCCGCCCTCTCCTGCCCCCCGCCCTCTCCTGCCCCCCGCCCTCTCCTGCCCCCGCCCTCTCCTGCCCCCCGCCCTCTGCTGCCCCCCGCCTTCTGCTCCCCGCCTCCGTCTACTGCCTCGTGTTGTGATTGCGCAGCTACAGAAAGTAAGCGTGTGGGATAAGTGTGTGGGATAAGTGTGTGGGATAAGTGTGTGGGATAAGTGTGTGGGATAAGTGTGTGGAATAAGTGTGTGGAATAAGTGTGTGGAATAAGTGTGTGGAATAAGTGTGTGGAATAAGTGTGTGGAATAAGTGTGTGGGATAAGTGTGTGGAATAAGTGTGGGATAAGTGTGTGGAATAAGTGTGTGGAATAAGTGTGTGGAATAAGTGTGTGGAATAAGTGTGTGGAATAAGTGTGTGGGATAAGTGTGTGGGATAAGTGTGTGGGATAAGTGTGTGGAATAAGTGTGTGGAATAAGTGTGTGGAATAAGTGTGTAGAATAAGTGTGTAGAATAAGTGTGTAGAATAAGTGTGTGGGATAAGTGTGTGGTATAAGTGCGTATTATCTGACGGACGCCACGGGTCTGACTCACTGCACAGGTTAATGGTGTAACCACTGTAGACCAGGACGTTGGGCTGTCACCGCACTGACGTGCAGTGTGTTGTGTTAGGCTGTTTATCACGTGTACAGTGGCCGTTTGTTGTTACCTACATCGGTATGTTTATATATAGTGAGGTGTTAGCACTGACGCCCTTTACACTTGTGCTTCACGAGGTCGGTCCGATTACTTTGGTTTTGTTTTACGTTTCCGTCCAGAACCTTAAGGGTTTATTACCTAACAAGGACAGCCCGCTGGGCCGGGGTATGGGATCTCGGCCCTGATGACGTCAGACAAGTAGAGAGCGAAGCACGCGATGGTCTGGTCTTGTTCCGTCCAGCAGTAGGCAGCCATATCAGGCACATACTGTTACAAATTGTATTTTACAGACGGTATGTTACAGACGGTATGTTACAGACGGTATGTTACAGACGGTATGTTACAGACTGTATGTTACAGACTGTACTGTATGTTACTGTAAATGACAATATAAGCTATGGTCCATATCCGATATAAGAAACCACAATGTGGAATATTGTAATAATATTACGCGTAAGTAATAAGTGAGCTATACCGACATCATGGTTTAGGTTAGCGTGCATTCAGTCCAAGGTACCGAGTTCAATGACGATTGAGAACATTTTATAAATATTAATCCATTTATGGAGATAATCCAGTGGCATACTTTATTGTGTGGTGGATCGTCTACAATACAGATCTAATACTTATGTATTTATGCAGAATGACTTGGCTGGGTCCTGAGGAGCTATACAAGAGAGCGTACGTCCAAATGTAAAGGCATTTTATATTGAACCAAGTATGCCGGATATGGAATGTCATTCTGGTATGGAATGCCATTCTGGTATGGAATGCCATTCTGGTATGGAAAGCCATCATACTGGTATGGAATGCCATACAAGTATGGAATGCCATTCTAGTATGGAATGCCATT